>CAJNOL010003921.1:0-18655 GCA_905250125.1 Rotaria sordida | reverse complement strand
ATTCGTCTTTCAAGAAAGCAAAACACCACATGAAGATGATCTACAATTCCAACATAGTTATTTCCCATTTGGTGATATCAACAAGTTTTTTCCGCTATAGGATTTTGGATACCAGAAAAAAGTGCATAAATAAACCTTTGTGCTGTGCAATGAGTATTGACGTAAAAGTCTACCTTGAAAGTTTCAACTCTCTAAAATTTCTCAGATAAAATTTTATTTTATTTTTTCTAATAATGCACTTGAGTATTTCAATCATATAATCGACCAAGAAAGAATATCCTTATCGTATGTTCCTGAAAAGGAAGTATCTCTTAAATTCGCTCGAGAGTGACATTCGTTAAAAACAAAAAATCTTTTCGATATCATCTGCAAATATCGATTGAATTTCTCACTTTGTAAGTTTCTTCATTTTCTTACTTTGAATGAATAGATGTACTGTTGTATTTGGCAGTCTTATT
This sequence comes from Rotaria sordida, assembly GCA_905250125.1. Lineage (NCBI taxonomy): Eukaryota > Metazoa > Rotifera > Eurotatoria > Philodinida > Philodinidae > Rotaria > Rotaria sordida. Next base: position 18,197 of record CAJNOL010003921.1, on the reverse strand, counting down.
TTGATTGTTTTGCGTTTCTCAAAAGAAAAAGAACAGAAATCTAGCGAATGATAAGAATTATTTACAAAAAACACATGATAATTTGAGAAAGGAAAGAACACCACTTTATCAAATAGATGATTACATGCAAGTTTCATGTTGATGTTCGTCAAATATTTATTTATTATAAACGTGGAAGATATGAGTCAAAGTAAAAGAAAATATGTTATCCTCTGATCAAATAAAGAAAACATAAGAGTATTGTTGTAGGTAGTCAACATGATAAAACAAATAGTGAAGTTCTCATTCTTTTTCATGTATAATTAGCTTCTCGAAAAACTACCCTAGTCTCATTTTTTCTTTGTATTGCAATAAAAAGTAATAGGTTCATTATTGTTGGCAGATGAGTTGTTTGAATGTAAGTATGAAGAGAAAGCCTAAACCAATATCGATACATTCTCTGCCACACCAACACTCTTGTACAAAATGAAATCTTCTGTTATTTATGCCTAACTTATGATTAGTGAGACACAATTCTATTTTATATGATTTCATCTCTTGTCACACCTTTATTATTTTTTTACTTAATCTATTGTACGATAAACTAGGTGAGTCTTCCGATTTTTAGAATCATTTTTGATCAATTGAAATTCCATGCTTTTCATATATATCTTTCAATGTTTACACATCAATCAAACAATTATTCCAATGTTAGAAATTATACAAAAGTCAAAGAAGAATTATGACTAAAAAAATCAAATTTATTTTCTAAATCATTCTCATTCATTAATAAAAGTATGTATACCAAAACCTAAGCATTGAGATGTAAATAAAAGCAAAATGAAAATCTGACGAACACGTTGAAAAACATTGAAAAAAAAATGCAATTGGTGACATCCAAACTATAAATAAAAACAAAATCATCTGTTTTAAACTGCGTGTTTGAGATCATTTGAAAATAAACAAACATATCAGTTAAAGAAAAAATTTGTCATAGAAATGGACTATCAATATCAACAGGTTGAAGATATGTAATATATTGTATTACATTATTTGAAACTTTATTATATGTGAGATAAAGTGACAAAAGAAGTCGATATAAAGTTGTTTGATTTCTTGTAAGAAGATTATTAATTCGACAATATTGTTCAATATCAATCTCAGCTAAAATAAGAACTTATTAAAACTATTGTTTTATCTAACTGATAATTCGCTTTTGAGTCGTCGAAACTATATGCATTATGAAGCACAGATATTCATTGTGGTTGGAAATATACAACTGGCACGCCACAGTCCTAAAAGAAAAAAGACTATTGCACTGCTACCACGATAGTTTTCGGGAAATTCTTCAAAAATCTGTTTCGCCACTCCTAATTAGCATAGGCCGATTGAGTCTATCATATTCATCACGATTCTGATTGTTGGACTTGCAGACACTCAAATTCGTTGCCAACTCATGCAAATTTAGAATCTACAGAAACAGAAAGCTGGCAGGATGCCGCTGTGACGGCGAAGCCCCCATGGAATTCTCGGTTATGTAGCTTCAAATGAACTATGAATACTTTGAGAAGAGTTCAAACCTTTAGCTTATTACTGCAAAAAGACTGCATTTTTACAGTATCATTTAAATAAATGCCGTGAGTCACCTCAACAACACTAGAGGGTATGGGTGTAGGTGTGATTGTGGACATGGGTATGGCTGGATGTAGATCTACATTCTCTTTCACATCCGCATTCGATACCCATACGTACACGCTTCTTAGCCGGATGAAGTACGTATAAAATAAATTATAGGAAAGCTTTTTTCTTTATAACGCAATGTAGGGAGTGACGACTCTTATCTGAAGAACACAGCCTTATGAAGACTATGCGATACTAATAAAACTCAGATAACACTTTTGCTTCGTGATATAATGCGCTAGAGGTGCTTCACGCACAAACATAAAGTGGGGAATGATTTATTTTAATTTTCAAAAAAAACCAAAAAAAACGGACGCAACTAGAATGATTGCTTCACTGTTTACTGACATAGTAGTTTTGCTGGCTGCAGTTGATTTGGATCAAGCTCTTCAACGCCTTTTTAACTATTCGTATCGCTCGTATGCATTTGGTGAGCCTTTGGTCATCGCCAATGGCCAATGCCAACGAATTAAAAAATCTAAATGCTATCTCAGTGTACATCTTAGATACGATGACAGAACTTACTTTGTGTGGACTGACGATGAGAACACAGAATCAAACGATGTTATAAACATTCACAGAAGGCTTTTCTTATCGTTAGTTTACAGTATTAGCTATCAGTGTGATAAGGGAGACGTTTGTGCAGGTGTGGATATGGAGTGTGAGGTTGTTGTGAGTGGATGTACGTGGTGTTTATGGGTGTGGGTCTGAATCGTTTTGATCAACACGCACATCCATGCTTACATCCCTAGAAAGGAAATTGTTATGTGACTATTTTTGTCTGTGTTTCTGGTCAGACTCTTTGTTTAGAACAAAAGAAAAGATGCAGTTAATATAGCGAATGCATGACATACATCAAACTCCACCTTAAGAATAAGAGAAACAGCAATCCATCACACTTAGGGTGTGGGGCGTGGGTGTGAGTCTTGCTTTCACCCACACCCCACACCGCACGCCCACCCATACCCTCAATATGAACTTTAAGTAATTTGAGGTAGTTTGGAATAACTTCAAGTCATTTCACCAACTGATTCCAAGTGCTTTTATTGATTTTCAATAACTCTAATGCGACAGTATCGACTTTATTTCCTCTAAGACCTATGACAATTTGTTATTTGCTTTTTGATTCATCGTTGATGAATATTTGTCTATGTTTCTTACAATACAATCTTTACAAAAATATATATTTTATATGCTAAAAATCATTATAGAACATTTGATCAGAGTTTTTCACAGTCTCAAATATACCTATATAAATTAGTAACAATCATTGATGAAATTAGATATATCTGTTTGTCTGCATAAATAATAACTTTGACAATACTCTATAGACTCTATCTGTTAATACTCAGTCTCAAATGACTTAAACGTAAAACTAAATGAAATAAAATTTTATTTTGAAAATTTAAAATATAGATATTTTCTAGATACTAGCATATATTTATCAGAATGTCAGATATTTTTAATATCTTATTCATCATTTGCCATCGATGTATTTAATTATTAATAAACAACGATTATTTAAAAATTTTTCAACACTTGACCATAAATATAAAATCAATGAAGATAAACAAGTAATAAATAATGCTTTTTTTTCTGATAAAAAAATTTATATTTAATATATGGACCATTCAGGCAAAATGGGACGTACCCACCTTTAATTTAACTTTGATTCTTTATAAAGATTATTTTTCTGAATGACTTCTTTCAGAATAGACAGATGTAAAAATGTTAACTCTTTCAACTGACTATTAATCAAAAAGTAAATGGATTCTTGTTTTTTAAATTTAGACATGCTCAGAAAAAAAACTTCAGAGAGAGATATATAGCTTCAGATATTGCCTACAGAATTTATTATTTAGTTTTCACTAATGTTATCTTCAGTCGGAGTTTTTTTTTAAACTAAAATGCATGAAGTGAAAGTCGATATCTTTCTTGTATAACACCATTCACACTGTTTTTTTTACTGATAGTATCTCTCAAGAGAGATATCTAGTGTTGAGTTCTTTTTTTAAAATTATCTAGAGTAACTTAACATACATGTAAAATATAAAAATTATCTCTTATGAAATTCTTTATCTCGAGATATACGTGTTTTAACTTTGCAAAGTCACATGACTAATAAATGATTTTGCTCATGTATTAGATTGATTTGAATGATCTTTTATTGGAAACAGAAATATTACAAAATGAATTTTATAATATATTATTAATCATATCTTTATCAGATGATAATAAAAAACAATTATTATCTGTTAAATTGCAAAATTATTTATCAACTTTTATTGAAATTAATTTATATTTTAAAAAATTTGATCAATATTTATCAATAATAACTTGTTTATCTAATAAATCATCAATAATAATATCATCTTCATTTTTTTCAAATAATGATATTAATAAGGGTGTGTGGGTGTGGATCTTCTTTTCGGCCTCTCACATTCACACCCACACCCTGAAACAATCTGATAATGATGATGATTCACTGTTAATTGGTTATTGTATAAGGAAATGTGAAGAACGACGAGCTGTATCATTGAATGAAATTTGTCTGATGATTATTAAAGAGAGAAAAAATAATTCTTAATAAATTAATTCATAGTGTTAAATATTGTTTTCGTGTTCTTGCAGAAAATAAATATTGTCGATGAGAGCCATGTGAAACTATTGAACCAATACTTACTAAGAGTTCTTTTGGTAACATTTTATTTTAGAAAAATTTAAATATTTTTTTAGATTTATCAATTATAAACAGAAAGATAAACCATGTCGTTGAATGATAGTTATCGAAGCAGACAAGAATTTTCAAAAACATGATTAAACACCCTAATTGCAGTTTTCCTTTCAATTTAAACGATGGGTAAAGATAGTTAAAAGAAGACAACTTTTGCATTTGGAAAACGTTCAAAAGATTTTCTCTCAATATGTTTGATATATATCATTCATAAAAAAAGTCATTTTTTTCTGCAAATCCATCAAAGTATTTCTGAAAAAAAAATGTTTGCATGGTACCTGGACATGAAAACATTCAAACAGCAACTGCATTTAGGACGTCTAAACACGTTTTGAAAAATTCTTGTCTACTTGGAAAATTTCCTTAAACATTGGAAAATAATGTTAAAGAATATCAAAACTCATTGTAATAATTAAAATCTTCTTTCGAAACTTGAGTTTTGAATTGAAATTCAGCGTTTACACTTTGATTTACATGTAAAAATTGACTTAATTTATCTACTGTTGAAAATTTCCAATGTTTTATACTTCTACAAAGCAAAAAAAAAACTTCAAAATAATATAATGAAATGCATAATATTCCTTGATGAAGTTTCTTTGTTGTTTCATTGTCTATGTCGATTAAGAAAGAAATTCTAAAATTTAATTTCTAGATCATCCATGTACACCAGAAGCTGCAATTGTTGATGCAATATTTAAAAAAAAAACATGTTGCATTCAACAGATAGTTCCATGCAGTGATAGTCGAACACCATTAACAGGTTATTTTATGGAAAGTCGTTTACAGTGAAGTTCAAGTTGATCAATCAGAACCAAAAGCTTCATCAATAATTATTGTTGCTAAAAATTCATTCCCTATATCATATAATTTTTCAAAAAACTAAAAAAAAAGAAAATAATAATTGTTTAGGTAAACCACGTGCACCTGATGTAATCAATAATGAATGGATTACTGAATTAAATTGATAACCACCAATTGAAGATGACGGTTCACCAATAGCAGGTTATGTGATTGAACGACGAACTGCTTGAAATTATAAATTACATGTAAGTTAAAAAAACTTTTTTTTCCTTTTATCTTACCTTTGTTTGTTTTTCGTGTTCTTTTAAGGCTTCAACTGAACCAATTGAAAACAAAGTAATAAAGATACATTTATTAAATATAGGACATAAATATAAATGTCATATTCGAGTTCAAAATTTGACTGACCTTGGTGAACTATCGAATTCTACTAAAGAAACTAAAATACGAAAATCATTTATTCGTGAAAAATCAAGATTTATTCAAGAACTTGAACTTATGGCAATCATTAATAGATGACCTGTTATATTAACTGCTCGTATTAAACATGATCCCACATCTGAATTTAAATAGTAAGTATAGTAAAATATAATAGTCATTTTTGAATAATTATAAAATCTTTGGTTGAAAAATGATCATTCAATTGTACAATATAATCATACACAATTAGATTACCAATCAATATTGCTATTCATTACGTTTTATATATTTCTTGTGAAGTTGCTGTATACTTGTTTATTATATTTGAAAAATCATTCTTTAACGATGTGTTCTTTATTCATTTTATTGTTTAGTTAATTGCTGTCAACATGTTCGTTTTTGTTAGCTTTTCGTATGTTATCCTAAATCTCCTGCACACGTTCTATTCGTAAGCGGGAAGATAACTACAGAAAAGTGTCTGGTCTGTATATAGTTCCGAGATATCACACGTAAAAGGAAAACTGCCTACCTGAATAATATATCCAGCAATAAGGAAAATGATAGTTGAGATGTAGGTAGTTTAGAGTTTATTGATGATAAGGAAAAAGACAAGATCATAGAAATAGGAGTAATAATAAAAGAGAGGAAAAATAACGTTTATAATAGGTGAGGGGACGAGAGAGAAAAGAGATGTTGTTCAGAAGGATGAATGATAACAACAAGATAATCAACTGACTAGTAATGATAACTAATGAAAGCATATATATAGAAGAGAGAGAGAGAAAAAAAATAAACGACAGGAAGACAAATTATATATGGAAGGAAGGACAAAACAAAATGACCAAAGAACAGTGACTAAATTAGTTAGCGGCAACATAGTGTCATCTGTTGACGCTAACAGTTTTGATACAGTATTTCCTAATTGTCATGATTGTTTTCAACCACGAATATCAACTAAAACAACTACACAAACTGTAATGCCTCTTTCAACAATAAATAATGAAACTGTCGCAATTGCCGATGAAGATACTAATCTTTCACGTATTTGTTTTAAAGAAAAGGAAGAATGTAGACCATCTGATTCACAATCAAATACAAGTGAGTGATCTATGATTGAAATTACAAAACAAAAGATTCCAGAATAGAATTACTCTTTTTCTTTCTCTATTGTTGTATATTCAATATGAAAACAAAACATGTTCAACACGATGTTTGATTATTTTTAATGGGTAAAATGTTCATAAATACGATTGAAGATTAACAAAAGGATAAAATTCAAATGTTTAAACTTTTTTCATTCCATACAAATTCTTCTAAAGAGTTAAACGCATAATTTTAATTTCTACTTATAACTAATTTTGTAAGTTAGAAAAATGTGTTTCGTAGAACAAATAAAAACAATTGGTCTTAAAATCTTGATTGTTTCTAGACGTTATATTCATTTGTCTTTGATTTCAAGTATTCAAGAAGTCTTTTTTTCTTATCCCGTAACTTATAAAAGAATGTTTACAAGACATTGAAAATTTTTATACAAATATTATTTTCCATATTTTATTCTCAATGTATCTTAAATATCTTGTCAATGTTCACTTATGTTATCCAATGTTGTTTTGTACTTTGTTTAATTCGATCATCACTTACAATACTTTCAGACAATTCTACATTATCTTCATCACCTATGCGTATTTGTATCGTAGGCAGTGGTCCATTTGGTTTTTATTTAACACAAAATTTACCTATGCTTCATTACACAATACGGGGAATAGAGTTGAAAGCGGACAGTTTTTTCTGTCCAGTCCAGTTCAGCCAGCAATCGGCCAGATGAGTTTTACCGTCAAACCGATCAAAATCCAGCGAAAATAATTGATTACAAAAGTACCTGTTTATATAAAATGGTGGTGAAGAGGAATCAAAAAAGAAAACAACAGTAAGTTCATAATAAACCGAACACAAAAATGTAAATATTTGTCTTTCTTGATTTAGGCAGCTGCCTAAATAGAAGAAGGAAATGAATTATTTGATTTAGATTGAACTGAACGACATACGAGAAAGAAATCGATAGAGGTATAAAGAAAACAATTAATCATTTATAGTCAAGCCAAAGACAAGATATCTATCGAGTCTTTCACAACTGAACTAGGCAACATCTTGTTAATGTAACCCTCTTTGAGAACCACCAACACTGTTCACAATCGGCAATAGAGACACCAGAAGGAAGTAATGATCAGAACAATGATTTTTCAGTGGGTGCAAATGAGTAATAACTAATTGAACGACGAGTGTAAAGAAGGAGGAGGCTGTGCTTTTTTTTCTTTTTTCTTTTTCTTTTATCTTACCCTTCTCCAATTAAAACTGCAATCTCATTACGATCAAAAGTAACTGTCATTAAGATCAAAGCACTGCATATCCTCTTACTTGCACCAACGTCACTGCCGCGCGTCTCTACGTCGTTCCATTTATCGTTATGATATGTTTTCTCGACATATTGTTTGTGTTTATATAGAAACTCCTAGTCGATATTTTCTATATCCATTGATCATAGACTGACCAATTTCGAGAAGTCTAACGAAAAATCCATATGTTCAACACCATTAATTAATTTTTCACACTTATCACATTGATCACTACGGGTATCAACAAATTTGCATGTTACATCTGAACATGTACTAGCTACATAACGATCTGTAAAAAAACTTCAAATACATCAATATATAAAAAATTAGGAAAAAGTATGCAAGCAAATTCTATACCGTTGATATGTGTCATAATATAATTGTTCGATGTTATTATTAAAAATGAGATTTCGTTTATATAATTTTGAAAAATATCCTGAGCGATTCTAAAATAGATAGTCCAATGAATTATAAAGAACAGGTACTTTTCTTTCTAATATAAAAATCTTACTCAATTTGTTTTTGTGTTGAAATTCGTCCAAAAAAACATTAAAGCCTAATTGAAATGATCTATTATTTTTTTTTTATGTAAATCAAAATATTTATCGCAAGCTAAGTGTTGTAGCTTTTCAGCTGACAATACCTTAAATTTAATATTAACAATGAAAAAATGAATAAGAAATTGTTGGATTTTATCGAGCAAGAAAACATCAACACTTATTGAAGATCTAATAAAAGAATATCAAAATGAGGTGCATTGTTGACATAAGATGAAGCACTTGTAACCATAATATTTCGAACATCAGGTTTTGGTGTTCTATGAACAAAAAAATAATAATCAAACTGCTAGTGCACTTGGTGACGGATTAAAGTGTGAAACATGATGTAGCTGCTGGTGCTAATCACAAGAAGATTGTTTTATTCAGTCTAATTTAAAAGGGATTTCTTCATCATCCTGTTACTTGATGCTTCAGAAATGCAATAAAGAAGTAATTAACTAGACGGTATTGGGGCACAGTCTTTGATCGTATATTAACATGGCCTGTCGTTGTCTCTGATAAAACAGAGAGAGGTGCAACTAAAAGAGTTCGTCATCAGGATTAGTCGGCTCGAAGATATTAACGTAACGACTTGAATGAAGATTTGTGAAAAAATCAAAATGTCCAAAACCAGATTTCTCGTATCTATGCGAAGGGTTTTGAGAAAAATTCTTATTGTATAGAGTGCAATGAGACGTTTCCGATCTCTCCATAAACTTCCTTCATCGAATTGTCTTTCGAACTCTCCGTAAATTGAAAATAGATCGATGAAGGAAGTACCTGGAGAGTTCGGTGACGTCCTATTTTGCTCTATCAAAGAAAATTTTTTTCGAAGTTCTTAATTTCAGCAGTTCTGTTGAAGTCTTCGGATCTGCTACTGCTAATAGAGAATTGTTTTAGCTACATAAATGTTTTATATTTCAACAATAGATGAATCATTTCTTACATGTTTTTATTCGATTTTGATTTATTGAACGTCGATATTGCCTTTGATCATTGATCCAAATCTTTCTCAACTTCTTCTGGCGATTCATGAAAATCAATTTCTTCCATGGATGTCATTATCTGAAGAAAGATTGTATAGAAAATATATTTTATTTTTATGTCATTTTATATTGTGATTTCAAAATAATATGATGCAATATAAAATATGAGCCATTCATTTATCGTAAAATTGCATTATTTTCTTCTTTCTATTATCAGTTCTTATTTTAGATTACATCTAATCAATACACATAGGACAAAAAAAGATAACATACTACGATCCAAAACAGTATTCTACAAGATTATTCCGAAAACTTGGTTAATCATCGAAAAGAAACAAAAAATAATAATAACATGTCAAGTTTTCTGTTTTGAGTAAAACAAAGATACTGATTTCTTTATCAGTTAATACATTCATTGTAAAAGTATAGAAATCAAATGGAAAAAACTAAAGGTAATATTCAACGAACTTACGTTCTTGAATGGATTGCATAAATAGCGAAGAATTCAAATGATGAACAGTTTTCACGAACAAATCCTAAAGAAAACAAATAGATGAATGAATTCGGAATTGAAAAAAATATTGTTAAATTCTTTTGGAAAATAGACCATATCAATCAAAACAGAGCAAACAAAAATTCAATCTGAAGCAACGATATGCTTTTCAAATGAGACGGTGTTCATTTGATGAGTAATAGAAAAGTTTAGAATAGTTTTGCTTTTCGGGCCTTCGTTGTTTTTCAACGGAAATCTGTAGTCCTACTCAGGTCACGTGAAAAATCGACTTTCAAAATTAAATTTTGCATGAACATGAGAATAATTCTTTTGGCAAATTGTAAATTTTCTATATTGATGAATCTCATTAAGAACTTTGTTTGTGCAAAGTTTGAAGTCGAAATTCTATTTTCTAGATGACCTGAGAGGAACTATATATTTTTATGCTGAAATATTCAGTAAAATTTCGATATGTGGAGAACGAAGATTCGGAACAGCCATATGTCGTCAGTCAACTTTTCATATTCTCATCTGACGATTGTTCTTCGATAGATGGGGAAAAGTTCTTGATAAGATTTTATTTAAAACTTGATCTCGTCTTTTTAATGTCTAAACTAAAAAGTAAGAAAAATTTTGATGATGTGTTGAATAATATTCAATGATGAACTTTGTTGAGGAATTACATTGAACATCTAATTATATCCTACTTTTGCAGATTGTGACAGTTCATTCTTCGAGAATAGCAAAACATTTAGAGTTCTTTTCTCGAAGAATACTAAGATTTTTCTTGAGATAAGTACCGAGTACTTTCTTGCACCAAAACTATTATACTAAATTTGGCATACAAATGGCATTGAAGAAAAACGAAAGATTCCCACAGGTACTTTATACGAATTTTTCTGATACAGGTATTTATTTCAGCATGACTTCTACTTTAAAGTGTAATAATAAAATATTCCTTCCTGTTTTGGACATTTATTAGGGAAAACAATAAATTTCGAAAATATGTGTTCATGAGTTATTTCTAATTCAAACTTTTTATAATATAAGTAGATGTTTGGAACAACTCCAGACTGAAATCGATACAAAAATTTCATTTGGCTCATTTTTTTCTTTTTCAACTCAAAACCTAACTTCATAGCATGAAGTTAGTTCTACAGAATTCCTTATGTAATTATATATTTACATAGCAGAAAAACATCATCAATTTAAACAAGTTATGAATGATGAAAATATTGATTTTGTTTAGTGAAAACATCAATTAATGCAAGCTTAATTCACCACTACATAAAGGAATAATTAGTGTCAAAGCGTCTGTATCCTACGTTATCTTGATAACTTTAGAGATGATTATTGAATTTTTCATCTATGAAATTTGTATTTGAGCTTCAATACAATTAGTTTTTGAATTACTTTAAAAGTAATTTAGTAGAAGTCACTTTTATTTTCCTTGTAGCTACGCTTATTAAACCTAACAATAATTCTTATTTAGTTTATTTTTTCTCATGATTTAATATATCACTACAGTCGAAACAACGAAAAAGAAACACCAATCAGAATATTCAGTCACTGAACTATTTCATAAGTTTTTATAAAACAAACTTAAAATATTAATTATTCAAAATGTAATCAATATCAATAGATAGACAACAAGAAAGAATAAATAATGTGTTTGAAAGTTTTGACTTGATAGTAAATGAGATATCACCACGAGTTTCACTAGTAGATCAGAACTTTATGAGCAGACGCATTTTCGATTCGTTTCAGTTGTTAAATGAGTCAAAATTTTCTGAATATTTTTAGTTTAATTATGAAAAATTCTCATTTGAAATACTTACTTGTCTTTTGATCATACATTCATTTGTTTACTTGAATCGAAACTATTCGACCATTCCTGTTCTAATAAATGAATTGAACAATTAATGTTTTTTTTTTGTTAAATGTTTATTAGATTCTAAATTAAATAAAAAAAGTTCCACTTACTCGTTTCTTTGCTTTATGAAGACCACTAAAATTTAAACATATAATAAGTGAAGACTAAAATAAAAATTGAATATTACAGTTTTTTTTAAGTTACTTTATCAATTAAATATTGATCAACCGAAAATTGCTTTAGTTAACTGATAAAATTCATCGGTTTTATTATTTTCATGATGTTGAAATCAATGATAACGATGAAGATACATGTATGACCATCAATTGAACAAAGTATTCCAAATTGTTCAGTTTCTTTAATTAGAAAAATTTTTATTTAAATAAAAAATAGAGATTGTGTCAATGCAACTCATTGAAGATTATAATGTAAAACTTACATGTATTCTTTAGTCTCATTATACTCATACAACATACTTGAAAGGAAAAATTTCTACCAGACTATGAAGGATCAAGAGAAATCGAATTTTAGTCAATTTTGCTTTTAAAGTTACTATGATGTTCATATGTTTTCATTTTTGAATCTCTTAACTTCTTTTGGATGAGTTTCCTTCGCGATTCTCGAAAGGATGTGGGTACTGGTATAGAGAAAACTATTCCAGAATTGAATCTTATCATATCTAAAAACGTCTTCAGTATTTTTTTTTATTTATACGCTTAAAGTTGTAGAATATTTAACTATAACTTTCAGTTGCAGTTGGAACTACCGGTTTTTCTCATAGTTGCTACTATTAAAGTGAAAGTCTATAATGACCACATTCATAAATGATCACCCACAAGATGCCTTGAAAAAATGTGAAATAAATTCTAATGAGAATATTATGAATACGAATCTGACAAACTTCCAAATTTTCGTCTCACATATCTTTAAAACTTACATTCGCTCTATTTTTCTTCAAAAAAGATGTGTTCCACAAAAAAAAACAATCAATAATAGTATCATCAATTGTTAATAATAATGGATTAATATCAAATAAACTTTGAATATCCTTTAATTGAATAAGTATAATATGTTTTTATACCGAATGTTTTCCACATATGTTCAAGACAATCGAAGAAAAGAATAACGAATTAAATGTGTTCGTATTATTGCTAATTTCTGTGAAAGTTCAATAAATTGAAATTTTTCTATATAATCACGATGTGCATCAAGGAATTCTGGCTAAAATTTAACAACAATATACTTAATACTGTCGAAATCGTTTTCTTACTCGACAATAATCAATACGGTTAATCCACTAAATTAATTAATAATTGATAATCAATATATGCTGTTGATACAGATTTAAGTAAACGTTGAATAGGTCATATCATGATAATGCAACAAAATATTGTTTACCTAATTGAGTTTTATGTTTACGAATCTATTTGAAAATAGTTTTTATTTTGTTACATTATCTATTCAATGAAATAAAATTACCTTATGATAAGTATAACAACGAGTATTCATTTTTTTCAAAAATCTAATGTATGAATCACATCCATTGTTTTAGCATAAAGTTTTCTAAAATCTATTAGAAAAAACTAGTTCATTCGAAAATGAAGAACAGTGTCCGACAATTTAGTACGAGAAGAATTTCATTATAGTCTACGAAAACTGAAATACATCAAAAACATCAAATCTCGTTAGGCTCGATATATTTTTTTTCTAATGGTTTTATTCGACTGATAAACAACAAGTAGAAAAAAATTTATGCTTTCTTTTTCAAAACTATTATTTGATTATTGAGAAGTGAGTTCATATTCAGACTTTGCTATCGTATTGAACAATCAAACAATGTTTGTAGAAAAAGTATACATAGTTTTTTTCTTAAGTAAATGACCAGTAAACCCTTAGAAAAAATATCGAACCTGTGAGATTAGATCATTTTATAATATATATATATTTTTTTGTAAATCTAGCTTTTCCGATAATAACATTGTTCAAGTCTATTAACAACAGAATATTCTCACAAGTAACTCAACAGACGCTATAATTTATTTTTTAACTAGTAAAATATATTTCATTGAATAATATTTAATAACATTGTAAAATTAATATTAATTTTCATTCGATTTCTCTTATATTCCATTCCAATTAAATATTAACTATATATGTTAATATTTTGTTCTTTATAACCATATTGTCATCTAATACATACTCATTTTAATAGTTGTATTGAATAATAAATCAAGTAACGGACTATTAATCATATGTTGATGATGAAAATAATAATAATGAAGAAATCTGACGATGTTGTTGTTTAATTATTAGTTAAATTAATTGTACACATGGATTTATCAAGATTATCCATTAAACATAAAATTCTCCAAATCACTAAAAACATTATTATATGTACATTTTTTAATCTTTTTTCTTTGTTGATCTTGATGTGTGTAGAATAGATATGTCGATATAAATAAATTTTTATTCAAAAGAAGAATATATCTTATTTCATTCTTTTCTGTTGTAATAAATCCACCTAACAAAGAAAGATTTTTTCAAACTTCTGTAATGGATTATTTTGATCTAAAATTTTCTTGATATTTAGATATTCATCCAAAAAGAATATTATTGTAAAAATTTAAGTGTTTAAAAACTTCCATTTGTTTTTTTTTTCGACAGTCTATGAAATTGAATCAACTTCTTTAACATTAAGTATGTCTACTTAAGTAATAGTTCGTCTGATGTAATATATTTTGTATTTTATCATAACAAATAAAATAATTATACATAAATGTTGTTATTGATTATCATTAATAAAAATAAACAAAATAATTTCATTTTCATTCCAAATGAGATACAATCTAAAAAAATTCATAAATAAATCATTATGTATGTTAATGTTAACAAGAGAGAAAGAAAAGAAAAAAGAAATATATGTGAAGAGAAGAATTTTCTTTTTCGTTTTTTTTGTCTTTCTCTCGTCCATAAATCATTGTTCATGTTGTTATCATTGACGATGAATGATCAACATGTACAATTAAATATGTATATCATTTTGGACGAGAGAAAAAAATGATTTTTCAAGGTATAAATACGAATGATTTTCTATGTAAAATCATTCAAATTTTTGAATCAAATAATAATCATTTTTCTTTTCTGTTTTAGATTGGCTTCAACCAAACAATATGAAACAATTCAACAACAAACCAGACAATAAAATGAAATGTAGGTATCAGTTTTACTTTTTTTTTTCTTATTTTTTCTTTTACGATCATAAAGATGGTAGGGTAAGGCCTCTTTTGATCTTTTTATTATTTAGGGAATAAACAATGAAGAAAAAGATAACATTAGGGTAAGTCATCTCATTCTATTTCATTAAATAACATTGATTAAATTTTTTTTCTATTCCTTTCAGCTATCAATATCATCGCGTCATCAACATCAGACACGGTAAGTAATTTTCTTTTTTTGAGATGAGAATAGGTAGTGAGATTGAGGGGTTAGGATGAGACTAAGAAAAGTGAGTGTTAGTGGGGAGGGGTGAGTTATGTTCGTTGAGGTTAGGTTCTTCTTTACAGGACTTCCGGGTAGTCCCTAAAAGCTCGGCCAGGAATCGTCTTGGTGTCCGTGGCACACGACCAGGCTTATTCAGACTCATTGACATATCTCTCGTAGGGAGGGTATGAATGATATGAGTCTGTCCTGTGCGTGCATGAGCGTTACGCTCGCCACGGCTCCACCAGGATGGTTCCTGGTCGCGCGCGCGAATAGAATAAGCGATTCATTTCATCAATTCAATGTGATTTATTTGAAACGAAAGGAACGCAAAAAAAATCTATCACAACGAGTCTATTCGATTGAAAATCGTTGAACACGATGATTCCACCGATCGGCGACATAGAGGTTGCCATGTTGATCGAAGGACAAACCTCCGAGATGGTTGAACTGATTTTTTCCTTTTCCTTCACCATTTCCACCCACAATGACAGTGCACTGTTTCGCTCCTTTAGGCCAACGCATCACTCGATGATTCATCGAGTCTGCTACATAGATGGTACCCAATGTATCGACGAACAGTCCTTGAGGATACGACAGTTGTGTCAGAGCATTCCCAAAGCCTTGACTTCCAGCGACGATAATTCCTTCTTTTGCACCTTTATTCCATTTCATTACACGATGATTGTCCCTGTCTGACACGTAGACAGTCTGTTGTTGATCGACAAAGACGTATCTCGGCGTGTTGAGTTGATTGAGACCAGCACCTTTGCCATTGCCACCAGCCACGATAGTTCCATTCTTGTCTCCTATTTGATATCGTCTTACTTCATGTTTGTCAGTGTCAGAGATGTAGAGATATCTCTGATCATCCATGGCCAATCCTCGACAAGAGATGTTGTCGATGAGGATTTCTCCTTGAATTGTCCCACTACGACGAGACCATCGTACGACTCGTCGATTCTCCCAATCACAAATAATGAGACTATCCGTCTCTTTGTCGATCAACACATTAGTTGGACCATTCAATTGATCCAATCGATTCCCTTTGCCATTGCCACCAGCTACAACTTGTCCATTCGTATCACCCATCTTCCATTGGATGATACGATGATTGTAGCAGTCAGCGATGACTATCGTTTGATCATCATCAACGAAGAGACCAAAAGGGTCGTTGAGTTGATTGGTGCCACTACCCCCTTCATGGCCTCCAGCAACAGTCACTCCATTCTGTTTCCATCGGGCATCGATTGGAATATTAGAAATTACTACAATGAACAAAAAAGAAAAGAAATCGTCGTTATCGAAGGGAGCTCGTCTCTCGTGAGAGGAAGCGCTACATAATATGACATTCGTCTTTGAAAATGCTCATTCCACAGATAAAAATTCAGAAGTCTTTTCCTAGTTTCTTATGAGAAAAAAAGGATTTGGTAACGATTCTTACATCTATGTTACTTCTAGTTCTTGCCAGGATCTTCTTGATCATAAAAATAATATCTTGAGATTGCTGTAAGGAGGTTCTCAAAGAAAGAGTAATACTAAGTCCATGTAAGTTTTTGATAGAAAAACATAAGGATCTGAGGATTTTATTCAGAATTGCAAGAATTTAGAATCTTTTTGGCAGAATGATCATTTATATGAACATCAGAGAAGATTCTATCTGTATCTTGTGAGAAGAATATGGAATCGTTGAACAACAAAATATCAAACCTAATCCCTATGTTTTTTAGGAAACCTTAAGAGTACATGATTTTCTGTATGATGAATGTAGATCTCCCGAAGAATCTCCTAAGTATTTGCATAGGCTTTTGATAAGTTATGTGATGCTGTTCGAAGAACAACCGTGATGTACTCTGAGTAAGATCATGAGAAGGTTTGGATACAGACGAAATTGAACAAAGTGGGGAGGATTCCATGAGAATCTATTTAATCTGAAGGGACTTCTTCTTTTGTAAATGCTGAAAAGATGGATGTCAATCCGAACGGAGTTCTCCAGTGACAAACATTGGGATCTATGGATTTTATGGGCTTTGAAAATCTAAAAATAATGAGTATCTTCTATGAGGATCATGCTACAATCCTTATGTCATACTTGTTCTGAGAAGTCTTCTGTAAGCTCGCATGTTATGGATATGTTCAGGAGGATCTGAAGAGTAAGTATTTTGAAATGGTTGATATCAGAGTGAAAATGGAGTAGGAGCAGGACAGAATGGAGGTACCTATTTCTGAATTTTATGAGAAAGTTTATAAAGCAATAAATTAATATGCTACTAATTTATATCAATCGTAGATTTAATTATGTTCAAATACTTATGTGTATTTAACTCTCGGATGCCCAAGTTAATTTTTGGAGATAATATGATAACATGTATTCATATTTCTATGATTTTGATTGCTGAACTAATATTCTTGCCCAAATTAGATTGTTTTCCTCTTCAGTCTTGTAAACTAATTATTAGAATTATAGTTTTCCTTTATTTAGAACAGTAAATACGAAAAATTCCCTGAACAAAGTGCTCATCACAAACCGATTCTGGGAGGATTTTCACTGAATTCTTCTGAACATAATGAATATCATAGGCACAAGGGCGGATATATATAATAGAAATCTCGGGACAATAATAAAATTCTCGAAGATTCTGAACAAGAATATTGAAAATAGAGTAGATGCGATGCCATGCACAAAAAGAATGCAAGAGAGAAGGGATATGCATGAGAGAGACGTGGCCGGATTCCATGAATTCAGAACTCCTGGGGAACTCTGGGAACTCTTGGGAACTCTTGGAACCCTGGGAACTCTTGGAACCCTGGGAACTCTT
>CAJNOL010003920.1:0-18667 GCA_905250125.1 Rotaria sordida | reverse complement strand
GTCAATAACATTGGTTAATTGACTTTAAATTACGTCAGTCTGTTTGGAGCCTTACACAATTACCATTGTGAATTTAACTAATGTGACCTTTGTTATGTTAGCTAATAGAAACTTTTACGATAAAAATTTTAATCTAGATACGTATTATTGCTTGGCAAACTATTGTTCTTCTTCTGATCATATTATCGATGTAACATAAGAAACTTGTTCAGATTCCCGCAATGCTGATCATACATTATCAGATATTTCTCGAATGTTCTGTAGAAAGACTTATAATTGATTCATGCGTAAAGATGGAAATCTAACAATAGTCGAAAATAGGAAGAAACAAACGACAAGTTGCTAGTCTCGGTTTGGTTTTCCAGCTGTTACTGATAATTAAGGTGGTGTGGTGACAAAATTAAACAACCTTGTCTCATGTAAACATCGCTATGTAACATATTCTTACAATAATAATAGCACCTCGCAAATAAACAAGTACATTTGTGGATGTTCATCAATAAGATCTTCAAAACACTCTGATACAACGTCCTCATCACCTTTAAAACAAAAAATGCTTTTTTTCACCTGTAACCGCCCAGAATCGATTAAAATAAGCGAAGAAAAAAGTAAAAAAATAGAAAACCTTCTTGTAGAACAGTTCTGTATGAGTATCATACCATACTTGGCCGTCATTGATCAAGGACTTCGACCTTTTGTTCAAGAATGTATTTCTTTGGGTATTGCATAACTTATCCTTACATATTCTTTTGTCATTCTCTTATTTTACTCTATAGAGGCAAAGCATGGAAAATTCATGTAGATAACGTATTTTTTGGTGCTAATACTATTTCGTCTCACGTCGAAATATTACCTAACCAATATAGATCTGAATTTCGATAAAAACTCATTGCCATTATAAAAGCATTATTTATTTGTATCTCATTTTGTATTTTTGTTTTTTGCACTTATCTATGGGCATGAAATGTACTGAACTTGATCAAAAGAAATAAGCTACATAGTAGTTATTGTGATTGGTCGAAGAATTTCCTTAAAAAAACGCGTTTTTATACTAGACCGTAGGCGAGGCGAGGCGAGGTAGCAATGGGTAACTTCCCTAGAGAAAGTACTGAGTTCAGGGTACCCATGTACTGAGAAAGGCCTAGCAGGGTACCCAATATGGGTACTTCAAAAATGCTCAGTAATTATACTGATGTAGGTACTGCGTGTGGTTCCCATAAAAGTACGCTCACTTAACAAGTACTTGTATGGGTACTCGCATCTGTAATTTTACTGAGGAAAGCTATATAGGGTACCCTATATTTGTCGCGTTCTATGTAGCGACTATTCATTCACCGTTTTCTTCTTCACGCACGGCTCCACATAAACAACTGCGTAAGACATAAGAAATTAATCTATTTTTATACTAATTTTTTCTAGATTATTTCTTGACTATTTCTTAGTCGAGAACATGCCGATCTTGATCGTAGATTAAGAGCGGACTACTCTGAAGTGGTCTGATGGATACTTGACCAACTCAAGTCGGGTCAGATCCCGGCATTGTACCTGCTAAGTTTTCGGAATTGAAAAAATTAATTTGAATAAAATCGAAAAAGAATTGTAGTAATTTGCTTTGAGAGAAACAAAAATTAAAAAAAGTTAAAGGTCAGGTTCGATCCTGAACATACTGAAATTTTTGTAACAGGGTACCTAGAAATACTATGCAATAGTACCCAATTGAGTATCTGATCAGTACCTTCAAGTACCCAGCTACTACACATTTTGTAGCAGGGTACTTGTTAAAGTACCACTTAGGTACCTGAAAGTACTTCCAAGTACTTTGGTACCCTAAAGTTCCTGTGACATACTGGTAACCGGGTACTTTTTCGGGTACCCTTAGCTCAGTACATTCTCTAGGGTTGTCAGTATGGCGAGGCAGTGGCGAGTCGCAGTTTTGAGTGACTCGCCGATCTCTGCTATAGACCTACTACTCTCACATATAGTTAAAGGAACAAAAGTTAAAGGAATAGTCAACGAATATATATGAACATGATAAATTTTCTAAAAAGACCAAAGAAGTGTAGACCACTCGTAAAGGAAATTTCTACACATCAATCGGTGACCTATTTTCAACTAGCATTAACAGATTATTGGCAGTCACTAATTATTCATATGAGCAAAACAGTTAACGTGATTGATAAGAAACTTTCTTACTCTCATATTTCTGCTATATTTCAGCGATACTTTTTTGGATTCCCTTAAAAATGTATGATTAAAAACTGTTGGAAGTAAACGAGAACTGCTGTATATAGTTCATCACATTTTTCAGCTCAAATATTGGATAAACCATTTCAAAAATTAATTGGTCTTGATGTAAATTATTTTTAACTTGGTACTCCTCATGATCTGACAATAACAGTCGAGTCAAGTGAGACCTATATTGCCAACTTAACTTTTCATAGATTCACATTCTATAAAGTACTTCGGTAATTCTATGGAGTTTCTCCTGACGTTACATGTATGATCTCCGATTGGTCTTCAAATAGCATCATTTGATAGAACTTTTTACGCTGATCATTTCGATTATTAAAAAGTCTGTCATTGAGCATACAGTTAGAGAGAAATTCACAAAATAAGAAACTACGCACTTTTGATTATTTTTTGCGACTTTAAATGTAATTATTTTCATTATTTTCGCGAATATGAATCTAAATATCTTTTTTAATTAAAATTTCAACTCCGGATTCGTGTGTAACATCGGAAAATCTTCAAGGCCATCTACTTTTCTAAGTAAAGTGAAAGTATTTTTACTGTAATCTCATCAGCTACTCTTTTCCGCTGGCGGCGACGTCCACATGCACTAGAAGAACAGATTATGTTCAATTTTCTAAGCGGTCACGAAGCACAACGCATTCACGATACTATTGTGAAACAGCACCATACTACTTGAAATTTCTACTAAAAATTCGTTGGCTTACCGAAACGTTAGCGGACAATATTTTTTACTCGGATGCGCGCTACAAAAATACAGGTTCAATTGAACTCCTAGGTTAAAATAAATTATTCTAGATCTAGTCTTCAATCGTACTTCCATGCTTGAAAAAAGCTCCTACTCAAAGTAACCGTCAGATTAGATAGGTAATTTGAATATATTCGTATACATTTCGACATTTGAATGCTTACAGACAAGAGCACATACAAGCAGAAAAATTCCCGTTTATTTCATTTATATCTACTTCTCATACCATGAATAAAAAACTCTGACTGATGTTTTTCGCCAAATGCAGTATTAAAACATTGTGCATGTGCAGAAAAAGCGCTCTCACACTTCATCTCAAAATATTTCTCAGTGAACAGCAGCTGCTACTCCTAATTCAAACTTATTAGGTCTAGACTGTTGATGTTTGTTTGATGAATACAAACAGCCTGAAGCGTGTCTTTAAGGGAGCTTTTAGTGCACCGGCTACTTGTTTGTTGGGAACCTTTCGAGACACTTCTCACGGCTAGCCACTGTTATGCTTCATTCTATTTCTCCATAACGCCGTTCTTTTTTTATGTAGACTTCACATAACCTCAAATTCGACTTAATTTGAAAAACCATTAGATCTGTAGCACGACAATTCTCGATGACAATTTCTAAACCAAAGCGTCATTGTGAGCTATTTCTGATTTTTTCGATTTTCTACTGTAACAGAAAAATCAGAGTTTTATTGAGATTTCTCATTAAGGAAATATTAGTGCAGCATTCTCCAAAAAAAAATATAGCTTTTGAACTTGTCCTCCAAGCATATACAAGGTTAAAAAATTGGATTTTTATAGTAATAATAATAATTATAATAAATAGCAATTTATTGGCATATCCTAGTTTAAGACTCTGTTCTATTTGTGGATAAATTTCCTCAGAGCATAAATATAACCATATGAAAGAAGTGGTAGAAATAAGCTTTCAAAATCAGTTCTATTGGAAAATTCTTAGAATATCTAGCCAATCTTTATTCATTTTTCTATGTTCCTTGAAAAGACACCGTTGTCTTCCTTTGAACATAGATGGCTGTTATTATGCCTTTAAAAACTGTCGAGATACGAAGATTTGACATGAGAGGCAGCTCTTCGTAGAATCAGAATGATGTTTTTATAACAAAGATGTAAGGCTTTAAGGCGTGAATCACTTCAATTGTTTAGAGTTGTGAAGAGTATTGTTGAAGTGTTCCTAATCTGTTTATCTTTGCAATTTTTCAAGGCATCCTAATAACTACCTATGCACAACAAATAGTTCCGGTGTTTATCCGAATCGTAGAGAGCACGGGTACAAATCACCAAGGTTTTCTTACAACTATCGAATAATCAGAACCGATTTCAGTAGCATATTAATGGCTATCCATTTCATTAAATTCCCGAATAGCCGCAAACGGTCTGTGTTGAAGAGAAAAAAGTCACTAATTTCATCACTATTTTCATAAAATTGGTAAAATTTGCCAATATTCACTTTCATTTTCTTCTTTCCATACCTTTAGACACAATATAAAGCTCACATAAACTATACTTAATTACTATTATCATTTAAAAATAGAAAAATCTTTTGAACACTGATAGATTAGAAGGGCTTATGATAAATACTGCAGTATCAAAATACTTACGTGTATTTGTTGTATTATTGTGATGTATATTGTAATGAAGAATGTAACACGTTGGTAATGTATCGATATTATTTAATAAGAAAAATGAAAGCATTATATTGCTTATGTACATATCGAAAAAATATTTCGCTTGCGTGCAATCAACCGTATACGTGGGATAAAGCATGATCATATATTATTGAGACAAACTGGATTTTTTTCCACAAAAATGTTATTATTCTTTTGCTTGTTCTTTCACTTATCGATCAGATAGCTTGAATAATGAAGAGAGATAAAGTTAATCGATGGTTGGAAAAATGTGCATACTATCACGGCTTTATTTTTATTTTGCTTCCTATCGTTACACAGGATAGGTAAAATATACAAGCTTCACAAGCAATATTACACTACTTTATATCGTGGATCCTGTCAAAACCGAGTTCAACAGTCCTTTCTGTCTATGACAGAAGATATTGGTTTCTACTGCCACTTTTGGAAGCATTTCTTGTCCATACACATATTCCACGTCAAAAATCGACATTTGGATGAAGTCTTGTTCGCAGGATCGTTTCTCGTCCTCACAGAAACTGAAGAGTTGCATCCAACTGCTGCCTCGGCTACCATCATCGTGTTTATCGTTGCTTTGATTCAGATTCCTTTTCCAGTCGTTATTTTCATTTAAGTTTCAGTCGAAATCATCGTTCTCTTATCTATATCTGTGGGAAGTCAGCTTCTAACACAACTTACATTCTCAACCGACAGAATAAATTACATTATTTACTTCGAGCTTAATATCAAGATCTGTCAGATCGGTTCTGTTTAATAGTGACTCTGCCAAGCCAAACTTCTCGTTCAGCTATTACTCATTGTTCTGTACCATCCCAAAGTTTTTCATGTAGCAGTACTCATCCTTATAACAGTTGCGTTCGATTTTTGTCCTCAGTTGACATCTTAGCTTTAGAGTGTACTCGCCGTTCGATCATGTTCTTAATTAGGGTAGCAACTTCGAACTTAACTAGAATACTCATTGTAGACGTGCTTTGGGGCCACTGCTTCCGGTAGGCTTTGGTAACCGCATCCGACAGTCATCAAGTTTCTGTAAAAATCATTTCAGACGATTACGATTCTTTTTTTTGGCACGAATTCTATCTCACAAGTGAACATTCACAACTGATAAACATCACTCGAACGCGTGCTTCGTTAGCGGTTGAAGATCATCATGTATGCAAATTATCAAAAAGGATCCGTGCCATTACTGCTAGTTTCAGAGCGAAGAAAAGGAAAAAGTATCATGATAAGTAGGACCACTTTTCTGTTTCATTTATATATTTTTTGTCATAAGTTAACTAGGACATGCATTTTTTTACTGAAAATTTGATCAATAACTTTTTTTTGTGGATTGTTTTTCCCTTAAATTTTTAGTTAAATCTTGCTTTGTGCCCGATAACGAGACAATATTTTATTTCCAATTTTTTATAAATATTTTTATTGCTTTTAACGTCAAGCCCAATGAAGAATGCTATGCTCTTCTTTAATTTTTAGGAAGAGGAAACGAAAATTAAAATGAAAAAACAGTTATAGTATTTTTCTTTTCACAAATAACTGGAAAGGTATACAAAGAAAACAAGTGCAAAACCTTATCAGCGCAGCTCCTTTGGAGCTGAAATGTAGAACTCACGTATGTGCATCCGAGTTGTTATCCTAATGCATTATTTCTAAACTGAGAAATAGTTTTCTTTTCGAATAATTATCGATGCATTAGAAAATTGGATAGGATCTGAATTGTGTGCGGTTGCTGACGTCTGTAATGGTGACCTGTCTATAATGAGGGGTGGGAGAAGAGGGGTTATGTCTGTAATGTTCTGTTCCTCGTTGCTATGTGTATGTAATGAGGTGGGGGAGAGAAGGGTAGCCGGAAAACCTTGATCTTAAAACTTACATTCACTATTCTCTCCGAAAATATACGTGAGTTCCACAATAAAATCAACGCTCCAGGGAAGGTATCGATTAATGTGGTATATGGATGATATTTTTGAAAATAGGTGTATGAAACAAAGCTTCAACATCAAAATGAAAACTTTTAAAATGGAGTAAGATACAACAAGGGGGTTCTCTTTCCTGCACTGCAAAAAAATGATACAATTTTTGACGATAGTGCGTAGTATTTTGTTTGTTTGTGATAAAAGAATAATTAACAAAACTTCAGTTTTGTCTCATTTGCAAGCAAAGTCAGGTTCAACTTGGAATCCATGAATCAATAGTTATATACACGATAATTTAGTAATTAAGTTTTAAAAGGCAAAAGAAATATTTACTGACTTAAACAAGAGACGATAAACAAACTCCAGACCTTGTCTGTCACGGTCTGTGACGGATCCAAAATCCTGACTATCACGGTCCGTGGGGAGGAAAGGGCGGTAGATCCAGATTTCTATCCATAAAGAGTTCAACACTCGTTTCAGATCGTTTTTAACAGAACTGATTCTTCCATGAGGAAGCTTCAAACTTTTAAGAGAGAGTGCGTGAGATGATCGAGTACCGTCACAGATATCGAAGTACTCGATAAAATTTCAATTTTTGTTTTTGTGTTCTCATTTTGTTCAGCATCATTTAAAACCTCTAAACCCAAATTTTTAGACCATTTGGTTGAGCCATTGAAAAGTTAGCTCGGTTGCACCTGTCGGGGGATAAGAGGCTTAGTTGAGAAAAACCATAAAAAATCCTGCATAGAAAGTTAAGATTCTTTTAGATGACAATAAGTTAATCAAATTTTTCATTTAATATTCCAAAAGATAGAGCTTCGAACGCTGAACAAAATCATCTTTTAATATGTTAGGTTTCCATGAACGAATCGAGAGTTATCTATGAAATACTATCCATGACTCGTCATTTTCGAGTGAAAAAAAGAATCGATTTTTTTGCAGTATATTACAGTGTATCAGCTTCCATTTAGTCATTTTAAGAGATCCCACGCTGACCGTTCTATTTGTATAACTTTTTTCCTCTACAAAATGGTTAAAAAAATTTTTTTTTAAATTTTGAATGATGTCCAAAAATGGCTTACAAGGCCGATCAACTAGACGGTGTCTATGAGGAAAAATTATTATGAATATTTTTTCTGAAAAAAAATAGAAGTTTAAGAAGACTATGATATATCTAAAGTACTTTTTACACAAGTACAATATATTTCAATAACTATACAGTCTATATAGACTGTTGAATTATCATTTATTGTAATTTACGAAGGTAAAATGGGTTAGCGTTTGCTAATCTTGTACAAGCATGATGTTATGCAAAAGAACTGAAAACACTTTACAAGTCGATTAACACTCATTTATACTTCTCTGGAAGTTTAAGTATCATTTAAATAGTTGTGCACTTACTTCACACCAGACGCAGGATTGTTGGCCATATTTAAGAAAAACCTTATCCATGTGTCTCCTCTTTGACACGTAGAGATCATTCTGCTTGAAGAGGAGGGACTTTCATCGGAAAACCCGTTTCCCGTTATTGTTTATGAGGGGTACTCAGAAAATCCGCACTCATGCAAACAATATAATTCTTTATCAATGCGTATTATTCGGAAAACCCGTGCCCATTTGGTATGTTGATGCGGGTATAATTCGGTAAACCTGTACCCGTTTATTTAGAATGACTTAGACCTAATACGATAAATCTGGTTCTGTTTTATATTCTGTTTGCTTTTCCTTAATGTCAGAGAGGCGATTGTAGCTGAGGAATTCATCAAAAGAGATGATTGAAGTACCATTTTAGCTTTCATACTAAAGGGTATGGGTGTGAGGGTGTGGATGTGGGTGTCGGTATGGGTGTGAGGGTGTGGGTGTGGGTGTGGATGTGGGTCTCTTCTTTACTCACACTCACACGCACATCCACACCCACAACCATATCCACCCCACACCCACACCCATACCCATCGCAAACGGAATCTAAAAGATATTTTGCCTCTTTTACAATATTAATCTTATCAGTTATTTGCTGTTCATTACTAAATTGTTGAACGAACTTTTCTAAATATTTTTTTACTGATAATAAATTATCTTTAACGAAACTTTGACTATAATATTTATAGTTCGCATATGGAATATCATAATAAAGTTTAGCAACTATATCTGTATAACCTAATACTTGTCCATTTCTTAAACGAGCTCGAAATAAATGACAATGTTCACTTATTTTTCCTGATAATATTATAGCTTGCTCTTTTAATGCATCAAGTCGTATTTCTTCTTGAGTACTAAACTGATAGTATTCTTCTGAAATTTCTTCTTTACTGTCTTCTATAAGATTCATCATAATTTAATTTTTGAATTTCTTAAACTATTTATAAAAGATTTCAAAATTTTACTTTCTTCTTGTCATAATTTCGTAATACCATGTGAATATAATAATTAGAGCTTAACGGAAAATTAAACTATTGTACTTACCTTTCAAATTTCAAAATATAAGAATATTTCACAAGTGAATATGGAGTATATTATGTGAATGAGCCAGACAATCAAATGTATCCCAACCCGTCGTCACTATTCACATTGATTCTATACAATAGCCATATCATAAACAATATTTTTATCTCGGCTTTTTTCTCTGCCTCTTGCGCACATACTATGTAAAAAAGGTGAAAAAATAGGGTATTTTTTCTCCTTCGTCTGTAGATAAAATCGTTTTTTATCTATCTCCCTAGTACGTGCTGTATAGACCGATAAATATACGCACAAAATAGAAAAAAACAAGGCAGACAGCAACAATATTTTGGACATGTCCTATTGTAAGAAATCATTCGCATTACATATTTAATATTTACTTGTTGAATATTCATATATTTCAAAATTTGAAAAGCAGATGTAATAGTTTAATTTCGTGTTAAGCTGTAATTATTACATATTATATATTATTATGAAATTATGAAAAAATAAAAGGTAAGATTTAATCAATTTTATTCTAGATGTGTATTCAAATATTCTTTTTTAAATAATTTTTTGCTTTTGTTGTTTATATGATCTTTATTAGCGATACACAATAGTGTATATATTAAGAGATAAAGATTTAATTAAGCGGTAATAATAAGAAATGATGACAAGTCGTGAAGAAGAAAGAGAAAAGAAATATCGTGTCGAAGATATAAGATCTATTAAAATATATCCTAAAAATGATGATGAGTATAATAGTGATGATGGAAATGATATAGCTGATATAGTATATTTGCCTGAAATTTCAAGTGTTAAAAGAAAAGAAGATAAATTTTATCAACATCTTGTACCGATCGGTAACGGAATTTACGATGGTACAATTAATGAAAAATTATTACGTGAAGGACAAGGTATATATAGTATTAATAATGGAGAAGAATATTATTCTGGTTCATGGAAAGATGATAAGCCTGATGGATATGATTTTAATTTTAAAAACCATGGTTCAATTATTTATCATGGTGAATTTCAAAAGGGAATACTTAAAGAAGGTTATGAAAAAGTACAATTATCCAAGATATTCTTAAACTTGTAGCTGAGTGGAAAGAAGGAAAAACAGAATTTATTTATATAAATGATATTGAACAATATTATAAAAATCAATATGAAGTCTTTTATAATAGTTTAGAATCTATAATTTTATTAAATAATGAAAATCAACAAAAACGAAGACAATATTTACAAATTTTAATAGGTTTATTTGAGAAATGTCTTTCAAATCTTAGTTTATTAAAAGAAATTGTTACTAGTCCTATTTTACCTCGAGAATTAAAAATATCAGCCAATCTTTTATTTAACACATTCGACCCGACGTCGCCCACCGGTGGGCGACGCTATAATTTAACGAAAAATCGTATAGAAAAGCACTTTCTTTTGCTTTTTTTTAAGCAGGAGATTAGACGTAAGCTGTCATATCTTCTGTCTTCAGTACTTTGTTTGAATTCTTTATTCGATAGCATAATGCTTATCATTAAAACACTCGAGACAAAAAAACTTATCACAGTCAGAACAGAATGTTTTGACTTTCTTTGCTGCTGCATTGCTCGCTTGTCTTGACTGTTCTGCCCTTTCCTTCGCATAGCAGCCAGTACACCGTCTACCAACATTGCGCGTAGATCCTTCCTTTTCTTCGAGCTTGTGATCAGCGAATTTGCGTTTCGAATACCTTGCTGGTTGTTGCCTGGAGCCATGTTTCAGCTTCTCGATCGGCGTGCCAAGCAGTAAAGATTGGACAAGATTTTCACGAAATTGCAAGATGGTCACTTTGCTTTCGATGTAGTTCTCCTTGTATATCAAATAGCTATTTACTAGTGCCGTCCCAAAAACTAATTCAAATGCTACCTTTCGGTACTATTTTACTGATTTCCTGAGAGACGTGTAATATGTTGATAACTGGTCAGATAAATCAGTGCCTTGTCTTCCTTTATTATAATCTAATACGACTTGGGGCTTCATGATCGACTCATTTTGAAAATTTAATTTTCCACTATCTACTACACTTGCTGAATGTGACGGTCTTGTAGATATCATCAAGACATCGTTCTTGTCTCGCCACCTAATTAATTTAATTCCATCTTTGTTCTGAAGTCCACAAACTTCTCCACGACTAAGATTTTCTTCAAGAACTCTACCTCCTGATCCAACACGATTCGTTCGTAATGTTCCAATGAGATATGTATCATGTTCCAACAAACATTCCGCCAGGGAAATACTGGTAAAGAAATTATCAGCTACGACGGTTCGATAACATCCATCAAGACCATCTAATAGTTTCATTACTACTGTTTGAGCATGTCCGACACCTGCCGTTGAATCTTGCTCACCGGTATAAATTACATAATTCCAAACATAACCATTGGTCGCTGCTAATTTGTACATCTTTACACCGTACTTGTGTGCTTTTCCAGGTATGTATTGTTTGAATAAAAGTCGGCCACGCCATGGTATCATACTTTCATCTATACTGATAATTGAGCCAGGCATATATACTGATGAAAATCTTTCTTTTAGTAAATCTAAGAGTGGCTTCAACTTGAACAGTCTATCTTGGTTCGAATTCTTGTCATTGTTATTCGAAAAATGCCAAAATTTTAGGAGTGATTCAAATCTTTCTCTTGACATGGTATTTTGAATGATCTTTGATCCATATAATGGACTAGAGCTCCAATAATACTTCAGCTTCGGCATTTGTACTAATCCCATTTCAATAATTATTCCAAAGAATTTGAACATCTCTGTATTAGTGGTTGGTTTCCATCGTTGAAACATTGATCGTCTACTGATCACATGACTTTGCAAGTATTGCTGTGCGTATCGATTAGTTTCACGAACCATAAGGTCAATAATTTCGTCCGTAATGAAATGTCGATAGCAGTCGATAGGATTAATTGTGTTATCTTCTGAAGTAGAAGTTACATCCCCGATAAGCCCATGATCTTCCAAGAATTCTGCATCAGATTCTGGTTCTATTTCATTCCAGGCATATAAATTCATATTATCGTTATTGTCTTCGTCAGTAATTTCTTCGTCAGAATTGTCAAAATCAAGGTGCGTTGTATCAAACTCATCATTCAGTGAACTCACTTCACTGAATGAACTAGCACTACTTTCTGTATCGATTTCTTCGAACGACATGTGAAGTGCTCCAAAAATTCGGTTGTATTTATATGCAAAACGGTATAGATAAGAGAATAAGGGAGAAAATACTGGAAATTTCTTTCTTTTTCTCACACATGCTTCGTACAATATACAAAAGAACGAAAAACTAACTTAAGCCATTAGTCACTTGGTCAGTAAAAAATGACTCATTGTTTAGTAGTATAAACAAGAGAACGACAAATAACCAGTAGAATATAGCCAAAAGGTCATTAAGT
Organism: Rotaria sordida; assembly: GCA_905250125.1. Classification (NCBI taxonomy): domain Eukaryota; kingdom Metazoa; phylum Rotifera; class Eurotatoria; order Philodinida; family Philodinidae; genus Rotaria; species Rotaria sordida. The sequence goes on along the minus strand of CAJNOL010003920.1, from coordinate 6,211 downwards.
GCATTTATTAGAAGATAATTGTTCACGAAAATGAACAATCTGAAAAAATTTTTACAAAAACTGAGTCGGGTCGAATGTGTTAAATTAGATCATAGTTATACAAATTTAAATAAATAGACTAAAACAGATAGAACAAAACAATGTAATGATTGTATTAATAATATTTGTCAAAGAGGTTTAAAAAATTATGCTCGAAAATTAGCATGATCTGAAGATGAGAATAAAATTGGTTGTATTTCTTCGAAGAATATCTTTGATAATAGTTTAAATAATTTTTTAATAAAATTTCAATTATCTGATTTAAAACTAATACTTTATTTAAATCCATCTGTAATTGATTTAATTAAAACATTTTAATACGTTTTGCTAATGAAAGATTAATTCAAATTCCTTCTCAATATCGAATTCAGTTTATTAATATTCATACAGTATTTTTACAAACTACATGGAAAAGTTATTTTCAAAATTTAAACTATAATTCAATTCCTAATAGATTCGATGATGAAAATAATGAAAAATATCATTTTTATTCAGATTATTATTCGAATTTATTAGAACTTTCTTTATTATATGAATTTGAAATTGAAATAGAATCAAAAAAATTAGAAGAAAATCATAAGAATAGTTCTATTCTAGTAAAACTTAATGGAGAAAATGTTTTTTCATAAAACATTAAATGATAATCAATCAGATACAAATGTAATTGTCTTTGATGGGACACTTGGTATAAAAAAATCAGAACGATTTTTTGATATAGGAGAAGCTGATCTTATTCATTCTATTGTAGAGGAGATTGATCCTAATGATGTTATTGTTATTATTGTATCATTTCATGCAAGGAAGAATTTAAGCATCGATATTAAACACTTTTTCGAGACTTTACGTTGCATTAAAATCAAACAATTAAAAGAAAATATGACTTGGATTTTTATGAGAAGAAAAAATGATATGAAAATCTATGAGGAAATAAGTTTCAATGATAAATAACAGACGTTAATAAAAGAAAATTTTCAACTTAAATTAAATGAAGATATTTTAGTAGATAAGAAAATTAATAAAAATCATATTGAAGCAATTATCTATAAAGTAATGAAATTTTCTTTAAATAATTGTAAACCATGGATGAATATTGAAATTAAGAAATGATCCGACTATTTAAATCAATCTATTCGTCAAGATACTTCGACTAAAGTTATAGGAGATCAATTATTAATTAAAATTTTGCAAGATTCTAAAAATTATATTCTTAACGTTTTACCAACAAGTAATTCATGTTCTCACGCTGAGGATATGGATATAGATGCTAAATATTTCATTTAAATTTTCTACCCATTTAGAATCAATGATAGCTTATTATCAGGATAGTTTATTGAAAGATAAAAATTTTAATTATCAAAATAAAATGAAAGAAATTAAAAAAAATAATTGATTATTTTTTTACAAATTTCAATAAGTGAAAATTCTCAAATTCGAGATATAACTGAGTTACAATTAGAGAATTTATTGAAGAAAAACAAAGTATTACAGAACTTATTGATCATTTTCTTAATTTTAATGTAGAATTTTACAAATTATTTCAGATTTTTCAAGAAAAATTTCCGTTCAATATACATTCGGAATTTCATAATCATGCTTCAAAAATCATATCTTTAATAACAGATATTTTTAAATTGATTCTTCAAGAAGAGAAAATTCTTCAAACAGAAAAAGAAACTACGAGAAATCTTTCTGATGTATTAAACAAATATAAGACATCTAGTTTGGAGGTTGCTTTACGAAACTCAGTTGTCAAAAAAGATATGACTGATATTAAAATTTTATTAGAAGCAAGTGCAGATATTAATGAGCAAGGTGAGCAATCTGGAAAAACTGCTTCACATAGGGCAATTGAAACAAAGATATTATTTCATTTCTTCTGAAAAAAAAGGTGCTAATATAGAAATAAAAGATAAAACCAATATAAGTCCAGTTGATTATGCTCCTAAACATGAAATCAATCTCGAATCTTTATTAAATAATATTCTAAATGATAAAAAAAAGATAATCCAAATAAATTTGAAAATAAGTTATTTACTATGCAAAAAATAAATAATTTTTTAACTAATTTAGGATCATTAGATGTGACTTGGCTCGTAGAACTGGAACTGATTAATAAGTTTGATGATAGTCTATTTGAAAAAGTCGAAAAATATGATATATATAGAGTTTTAAATATTGATAAAGCAAAAGAAAACATAAATAATTCATGTCCTCATTATGTTTTAGAGACAATCATAGAATTATTAAAAATGTAAAGATAATTAATTAAGCAAGTTTCACAGATATTATTAAATTGAGAGCAGCATTAATAATGGCAACAGGAAAATCCTTTAAATATTTTAATGATCAAATAACATATAATCGTTTATCAAAATTTACAGAAGATTGTGTTATGCCATTCAAAGATGTAACAATCGATAATGAATCTTATGAAATATTTTGTGATAAATTAGAAAAAATTGATTTATTTTTTTTATTAAGAGAAATAAAACTTGTTGACGCTTTAAAATTATTTCAAAAAAAAATGGTACTTTATTAGGAATTGAAAAGATTAAAAATGCGTTTGTAGAATATGAAAAATTATTTCGAAAGTACTTTGATGATATTATTGAGAAAAAAACTTCAATTAAACATATAACTGAAGGAACTAAAAAAATTGCTAATAAATCAAATTTTAAAAAAGAAACTATCCCAACTATCATTGCTGGATTATCAGTTGTACTTTCTTTAAGGGTGTCTGACTTTATCGAAAAACATCATGGAGAATATATATTGAAAGACAAATATAATACAAATTATTTGTTACAGCATCATTGTATTCAAATTCTTGGAATATTAATGCTATAGGTATTGATGGAAATATGACTTTACTTCCTTCTAATCATCTTGCTGAGATTTTCACTGGACAAGAAAAATCTTGGGCATTAGCTCTTTTAGGAGGATTTTTTAGTTTAATCTCGAAGAGATGAAAATAATTTTAAAAAAAAATTTAGAACCTTTTAATTTTACAAATTATGTTAAATATAGAACATTTGAAACAATGTGTGATGAGAAATTATCTAATCAGAACAGTAATAAAACTTTAAGAAATATAATTTCAGATATTATATCAGAAGAAAAATTATCTCCTATAAATATTAAAGAAAATGAAGAAGAAAAATCAATTCTATTAATTGATGAAGTTGACGTATTTTTTTCACATCAATTTGATAAAATGTATAATGCAGTAGTTACAATTAAAAATAAACATATTACTCAAATTCAAAAAGACATTTGGAAACACATAGTGACTAATAAATCTGATGAAGGTCAATTGAAAACTTTCTTTGAGCTAAAATTATTTAGTTTAATTGATAAAGATAAACTATTATCGAATTTAGCACATTCAAATATATTAAAAAATCATTTAAAAGAAATGATAAATACTGCTTTAAATATTCATAATAATATAAATACGTTTAAAGATAAATTTAAAATCACAGATAATGTTATATATGCTAAAGATTCGGATGGAAAATATTCTTCAAGTACTATCTATAATTATGAAAATAGTTTTTATTATTTAAAATTAATGTATGAAAAACAAGAAAGTTTTTGAAGAAGTTATTTTAAATGAAAATAATTTTGGATATTTTGTAATTTATTGTGAAAGAATTTCTTATTCCGAGTTACCACATTCTTTTAATGGAATATTTGGTGTTAGTGAAAGTTTAAAAGATTTATCTAATGCAGAAGAATCTTTATTAAAACATTATAATATTACTAAAAGATCTTATTATCCATCATTCTTTGATAAATCAAAATTAAAATTCAATAAAAATCATGATTTTATTATTATAAAGATTTCATCAAAAATTGGATTAATACCATTGTTACTCATATTCGAAGAAGGATTGCTGAAGATAGATCTGTTTTAATATTTTTTGAAAATGAAAAAATTCTTGATGAATTTTATAATTCTTATTCAGGAGATTTAGGTGTTATACCATTTTTTATTATTCATGCTGGACATCATGGAAAAGTTACTTTATTAACTAAAGAATTTGGACGTGGTGTTGATTTTCAATCAGAAACAAAAGTTGATGAAAAAGGTGGTATTCATGTTATTCAAACATTTTTTTCTGTAAATATTAAAGAAGAAATTCAAATTAAAGGACGAACAGCAAGAAAAGATGAGTTAGGTAGTTATGAATTAATTTTATGTTTAGAACATCTTTAAGAACCCGAATATGAAGGAGGAAAAATTCCAAAATATACAGATATAACAAAAGATACAGCTTATGATGAATTAGATAGTCAGAGAAAAGAAAAAAACTAATTCTTTTTGTCAAGATAAATTAAAACAAATTGAAAAAAAATCAAGAAATTCATAACTGTACATTAGCCTTTTTTCAAAAGGCAATAACAACTGGATGTAGTGATGAAAATCGAAAGATTTTTATTAAGGATATTATACAATTAAGATTATAAATTAGTAGTAGATTTTTGTATAGAGTTTAATAAATCATTGTCAAAAAAGACATATTTAGAAAAAAATCTGTTAATTAGTTTGATTTCGAAATTGAAGAGAAATAAAATATCCATTCATAATTTTATAAAGTCGTACCATCAAAATAAATAATATTAACTATTACTTTTGCATGCGCTCTTCTTTTTCTTTTCTCTTGCAGTGTTATATACATATTGTCTTTCCTAATATATTCTTATATATATATATATATATATATTATCTTTTTGTTCAATATTAATTTTTTCACTTCAACAGTTCTCTTTTATTTGTTTGCTGATGTTTTGTAATAAAATGTGTGTCATGTTTTATTTTTGTAAGAAGAAATAGTAGTGTCTCTGAGTAGAATAATGTCATATCAGTACATTGTTTGTTAATTCAAGATCATAAACATCTTTTTTTGTTCATAATTAATTCATCAAAATAGCAAATTGGTGATTGCAATCGACAATTATATGTATTCATGAATGGAATTAGATTAAAAGTATATCTTACATAATTGCATTTATGATCAATCAATTGCTGAAAGCCTACCACAACACGTCAATATTTAACCATTTATGCATTAATAAAATATAATACAAGCTATGACACAGGTACTTTTGATCCAATATGCATAACGAAATTAACGATTATGTATTAGCATGTAATAAATGTCAATAAGTCAATATTGTAAAGATAAAAAAAAATAGCTCTTTAATTAAAACCTATGGAATTATCTTAGCATGTACAAGTTATTTATGACATTATGATTTTATTAAAGAAATAGTATATTGCATGGTTGTAATGCACTTAAATGCTTGATGGAAAAAATATCTTACAGCACGGCGTGCTTAAGCGGTTGCTCACCAATCGTTATAGTCATTTTGTATCCTATATTTTTGAGACCAACACGTTAATGTGTGGTTCATTTACGTGACAACCATAATTTATTATCCGACATGAAATAGACTCACCGAAATATTCAATGTCACACTCGTCAAATCAACAGCAAATATTACGTTATATGTACTTTTCCGCTCTCTTACCCTGACATACGTATTTTTTCAATCTATTATATGTATTCTCCTCTTTTTAATAATAAGTTTTTTTATTCTCTCTCAGATGTTTTTCTTTGTCGCGCTTAGATCTTATCATATCCAACATACTGTTCATAAATTTGCTGATTATATTTTTGTAATAAAAAACTTGTCAACGCAGCTCTTTTGGAGTTAAAATGTGGAATTCACATCTCATCTTTACTATCATTATACTGACGTAAACTACGTAAACTACGTAAAATAACAGAACCCCAACAGATAATCATTGCTCTCCAATAGTAATAAATTGTCGGCGAAATTTTTTCTCTTATTTATTTCTGTAGTTCGGATATAACGGGTGTCACAGGAATAATGGATCTCTCAGTATTTTTAAGATTTCTCCGCTATTATCCCTGTGATTAAAGTCCTTATTATTATCAAATGATAGCGCTTGAAATTCTCTACAAAATCATATACGACTAGACTCCAAAGCAGTTTTATATATATTTGAAAAAAGTCGAAAACTAAAGACATACACACGGCTGTAAAAAGTAAATAACGGGTATCTCATAATAAATGCGCACACTTTGCATTTCATATTTTAATCTCTAAATACATTTTATTAAAAAAACAAAATATACCACAA
>CAJNOL010003919.1:0-18669 GCA_905250125.1 Rotaria sordida | reverse complement strand
TTCAGTTACAAATATTCTAATTGAATGTTCGATGTCGAAATTACGAACATTGGTAGTGACAGATTCATATCAACATTTAGAACTTATTGATCAAATTTCATCAATTACAAATTTAACAATTCCAAATTGTAATTTGCATTCGTTACAACGAATATTGAAAACTGTAACGATGTTAAAATATCTTAACTATTCAAATCTTCTTCAGCATCAAATGTCTTCGAATAATTCGATTCAATTCGAAGAAGATTATCAAGGTATTCATTTAAAACAATTAATTATATTTGACTTTCAAGGTACATTTTCAGATTTGCAAATGTTCATAAAACATATACCAAATTTAAAAAAAATGATTATATCTGCTGATTATGAAAGAAAGATAATAGATGCTTATCATTGAGAAGAATTAATCATATCTTCACTATTTCAGTTAACTTGTTTTCAATTCAAATTTCAAATTTCTTATCGACAAGATGAGCAAGATATTCTTGATAAATTCAAACAATTTCATTCTGCCTTTTGGCAAGAAGAACATCATTGATTTGTAGAATATATCTTAGGTGATTATTCAGCTGAGATTTATACAATACCTTATTTAAACAATACATATAGATTAACAAGTGATTTGATGAGATATTCGAATAAACGGATAAATCAGTTCAATATATTCGACAATGTAACAAAGGGTGTGGGTGTGGGTGTGGGTGTGGGGTGTGTGTGTGTGGGGTGGCTAGAGTGTGGGTGTGGGTGTGCGTGTGCGTGTGGGTGTCTGTGTATCTTTATCTTGTTTATTCACCCACACCCACACCCACACGCACATCCTTCCCTTATAATAATAAAAATATAAACATGAGAATGTGAGAATAAATTTTTTGAAATCGACCAACAAGATATTTTATTAAAAAAAGAAAACAATCTATTTTAGAAATACTTCTATCAAACTGAATACGCAAAAATCTCATTTAACAATCACGTATTTGTTCTCCACCACTTTTTACTACTTCGTCAATTTTCTTAGGAATTTTATCAATCATCTTTTTACAATCATTACAAGTTATTTTTTCATTATTTGTTCAATCTAGTTTTTAGCTGTTTAATGTTTGAAAATTATTCTCCTCGTATTTTTTCAATGGACTATATGTCAGCAAATTTAGCATCACCTTCTTCAAGTAAAATTCAATTATTAAATAATATATTGATAGTTCAAAATCCAATCTCTGTTCTTTATTTTTCGTTTTGAACATGACATTTTCATATATTTTATCCATTTCAAACCGGTTAGTGAGTATAAGTTATAGCTTGGCTGAACATGTAACAGTGGCTCATGATGAGCGCCGAATAAATGAAAAAGATACATATTTATTGGTTTCTACTGCGCCTTTTTCATGTAGAATGTGTTCAGCACTTTATGAAAGAGTCTCTAAAAAATCCCGTTGATCAGTTTTGAAAAATTTGTCCACACGCTCTCATGTTTATATCTTTATTATTATAAGGAAAGATGTTATTCCATAATATATCATTTGAAAGACCGTCACGACTACTCGAAGCTGATATAGAAACATAATGCTTACGAGGAAAGTACCCGAGGTACCCAACTCCGTTTTGATTCATTCATATCTCATCCGACAGAACTTATTGAAATAAGAAAAATCCTAAGAGGGTTTGGGACCATGTTTCTTCCTTCAACAGTTATGGCCGTTTTGCTAAATTTTCGAGCTATTCTTAGGTATTTATCCGAGAAACTAAATTAAGGAATTTCAACCTGAGATTTTGCCTATCTATAGGTTCAATAGTCCTTAGAATATCCTGAAAGTTTCAGCCAAAATAGAATGATCTCTTCTCGAGATATTGATTTTTCAAATGAACTGAGTTTTTGCGATCTATCTATGGAGCACAAATATTATTTTTGAAAAATCAATATCTCGAGAGGAGAACATTCTTTTTTGGCTGAAACTTTCAGGATATTCTGAAGCCTACTGGACCTATAGATAGGCAAAATCTCAGGTCGAAATTCCTTAATTTAGTTTCTCTGATAAATACCTAAGAATGGCTCGAAAATTCAGCAAAGTGGCCATAACTCTTGAAGGAAGAAACATGGACCCAAATTCTTTTAAGATTTTTCTTATCTCAATATGTTCTGTCGAATGAGATATGAATGAATCAAAGCAGAGTTGGACACCTCGGGTACTTCCCTCGTTAGACATTGTTCTGTGTGTCCATATAAGCGAATTTTGTCACGCCTCAAGACTTATGAAACACTCTGTATGGTCTTAGGTTGAGTTGCATTTGTCGACTGTACAGCGCTTGTCTATTGAATTCAGCAATGAATCCAATACTAAGTATTACTTAAATGAATAATTGTTTTTTGTATTTTTTTAGATTATTTTGAACGATAAATGGAACAGTAAGTATCGATCTATTTGAATAATATTTCTATTTTTATTTTCAAATTATTTACAACAATAAATCAAACGCTAAATATCAATCTATATGAATAATTTATCCGTTTTTATTTTCAGATAATTTACAACGATAAATCAAACAGTAAGTATTTATCTCTTAGAACAAATTTTAGTTTTAGATTATTTACAACAATAAATCAAAGAGTAGTATCCATCTATTCGAAGAATTTTACTTTTTTTATTTGCAGATTATTTACAACGATAAATCAAACCGTAAGTATCCTACTATTTGAATGATTTGTATTTTTCATTTAGATCTATCGTAATGGCACAATCAACGGTAAGTAGTTCTTTATATTGAGTATGACGAGCAAGGTAGTGGGAAGCGAGGAAGGAGAGATATCCCAGTTAGTTGAGGAAGCGGTATTTTGTCGTTTAAATTTTTCTATATTGTTCAAAACTACCGTTTATCGTACCTAAACACCGGTTCGAAGCAAAAAATAGCAAGAAATTGGCCTTATAAACAGCATGGAAACGTTATTTTATGCATCTGGTCATCAAATACCTAAAATAACGTTTCCATGTTGTTTGTAAGGCCGATTTCTTCGTATTTTCTGCTCCAAAACGGCGTTTATGTGTGATAAATGGTAGGGTTGGACAATAAATAACAGTTTAAATGTGGAGAGAAGTAAGGGGGGAGGAGGGAAGAGGTAACAGGCAGTTGTCCACTCTTCACTAAGGAGAAGCTTGTACGAATGCGATGGCAAACGACGTCATATACGATTGTATATGGCTGTCGTAATGTTCGTCCTGGCTATTCAAATGAATTACAATATATTGTAGTTTCTGTTGAAGCATAGATCTAGGCCGTTTATTTAATACAATGAAACCTATAATAGATGAAATTGTTTTTGTCAATCATCGACAATAGCGAAATTTGGAAAAAAATTAATATTTGAATAAAAAAAGAAATAAACGAATATTATAACTATAAATTAATAATTGAAAGGACATTGAAAAAAGTGTCGAAATTATATGTATTTCAGAAGGGGGAAATCACGTACTCCCGTACTCCCATTGTACTCCCTGGACTCCGGGAGTACACCGGAGTGCAAGGAGTCTGTGAGATACAATTCTTATGTAGGAGACCGTATCACAGGTACCTTCGTCAACCACTTTAAGTATTCTTATTTGGGGTGGGTGTGGGTGTGGGTGGGTGTGGGTGTGGGTGTGGATCTTCTCTTCATCTACACCCACACCCACACTTCACACCCACCCACACCCACACCCTCACGCCCACACCCACACCCACCCACACCCACACCCTCACACCCACACCCACACCCACCCACACCCACACCCCACACCCACACCCCACACCCTCAGTATCATGGACAAACGCATATGAGAAATGTATATTTTTGGTCGACATGAACGTTACTTTTAGTCTCTCGATGTGTATGGTATGTTGACTAGAAACATCTTTTCAATCTCATGACACAGCGCTGATAGAAAAATAGTTGATTTGAAAGCATACTCTTTGTTGGATAAATATCTTTTTGAGCCCGCAATTAGAAACATTTGAGCCCGATGAAATTCGTCCGGGCTCAAAAAAATATTTTGTGTCTGATGAGCCCGGCTATCCATTGTTTTGAGCCCGGTCGTAGGTGACAATAAGATACACACACTTTCTAAATTCACGAGTGCTATCAGCAACGTTAATTACGTTGACTCTGCTACCAGTGAATGTACAAAATGTGTGTAGCTTATCTTAGCCCCGGTCGTAAGATATTGTGTAGATGACGCGTGCATGATAAATTTTACCAATACGATAGATTATCGTGATGCGTAATTTGTGCATTCAGTATTTTTCGAATTTCTTACACGTGTGCTATTGAATTTCTTAAACATTTCACCATGGCCAAACGAACGTGGAATTTTGTCGACAATTTTTTCAGTGAAAATGAACTTCAATCCTATATTGTACAAAATGCTGTGTCTATAAAATGTACAGAAGAAATTGAAGCTGGAAAGAAGGCTATATATCGATGTTCAAAGTACAGAAAATATCCTGAATGTGATTTTCAAGTCAAGGTTACTTTTTTTTTCAAACTAAATAAACTATAGCAGGCTCAAGATAATGGATAATCGCGCTCATTTCATATTTCGGAGTCAAAAGACACAAAACATTTTTTTTGAGCCCGGACGAATTACATCGGGCTCAAATGTTTCTAATTGCGGGCTCAAAAAAATTCTTGTCCCTCTTTGTTAGACGTAAGACTATTTCTTCATGTCATCAATTTCTTATCTCTTGATTTGTTACTTAATCGAGGAGGTTGAACTTGAGGGTGTGGGTGTGGGTGAGGTGGCGGGTGTGGGGTGTGGGTGTGGGTGTGGGAGTGGGTGTGGGTATGAGTAGGTGTTTACTGTCTCTGAACCCACACCCACACCTTTTTCGATTAGCCAGAACGTAACATAAGATCGATAGACACGAGTCTTTTCTAATCTGCCGGGCTCAGTTCATTATATTTCATCTAACTAAGAAAAAAGTTTAGGTACTTTTGTTGGTACATTTCATTTATTGAAAATCACTATCGTCTTGTCTTTTTCCAAGTAAATATCTTCGATACTCAAGTATTTCCCCCTCTCATGTCTTTTGAACACAATAAGGCAGCATAGGTTTCACTCTGTTCTCACATGTATTTACCCTATCTTCAGTATATTTTTGCTTTTCACATTACTTCCTCTTATTACGATTTTTCCCTTCTTGTTATCAGATAAGTGTAAGCATCCATTAGGTGTAACACAATACACCATACTAAAATAAATACGTGATGAGTCATGGCAATAAAAATAGGGAGGAAAGAAAATAGATACGCATATTTTCTTTCAATGACTACACAGAGGAGAAAAACAACTGATAATTATTAAATGTCGTGATTCTGCTTCACATAAATCACACTTGCCGTGTTTTTCTTCTTTCCCTTTCGTTAGATATTCTCGAATAAGTGAATATACACTTTAGCCTATTTCATGGCAAACGTTAGTCATTGTTTGGTTGATTCGTGTATAAACAATGACTCCTGTTGTGCCTGCTCACTCTGTTTCACAGGTCCACTCTGCGAACAAGAGAAATATTCACAAAATCTATGGGAACTGGGTATATCTGATGAGAATCGTTTCAAGTATAACTCACATATTCAAACAATCGGTTTAACAGTAATCGGACTACTGTCTATTTTGAGTAACCTTCCAGCCTTACAAACGTATTTATGCAGTCAAAAGATCCGTATTACAAATCTTGGCGTCTACCTGATTCTATTTTCGTTAGGCTGTTTAACTGATGCGACAGTTAAAGGTGTGTTTGCCATATTACACATTATTAGACTAATGATTTCGATGAACAGCGTGCAATGTGCAATTAGCTCACTATTTAGGAACTCGGTGCTCTTCTGCTCATTATGGCTCAATTTATACATAGCAATTGAACGTGTACTTATTGAATATATGGAAGTTAGTCTTTACGATTCGCATCGACGTTCCTTGATCTCTTGTCTTTTTCTCTTCACAATTATTCCTTTGTTAACTATCCTACCTATAGTTTTTGGCCGTAAACCTGAATATGACTTTTGTACGTTGAACTTAACTTGGACAGGCTATGTCTTCTACTCAGGATTTCACTATGTACATTATTTAGTTGCTCCACTTGCTCTTTTCATTTCGACAGATTTCATTATTTTACATCTATTAAGACATCGTCAAAATTTACTCAATGAAGAACCTATATTCGAATCATTATGCCTGATCATTAGACAGCACTATGGTCTCGCAGTACCAGCACTTGTCTTCACCATTCTCACTGGTCCTTATTTCATTCTTGGTAAGGTAATGACATGTGAAACGGCAAACACCAAGTTAGTTGGAAAAATGACAACAATTACGAGACTACAGACAAATTTAACATTGGCACTTACATTTCTAATGTATATTTATCCATGCAGAGTTTATATGAATGAATTTTGGAAGAGTTCCTATTGTGGACGATTCTTAGTCAAGTTGGGAAAGAAAATCAAATGTAGGAAGAGCAAGAAAACCGAAGTCAATATTAATCGTGGAAGCAGCTACAATGCCATCGAAAATACCTTGGAAATCGTCACTGGTCTGGCATTACCGACCGCCTCCGTCGTCAACGAAACGGCGAACATAATACTACAATTGAACACTTATTCATTGTGTGAGCTTAGCCCGAACAGAAACTTCTATTGGCAAAACGAAGTTAACCATTAGAAGTTTTATATTAACTCTTTCTTGCCCTATGGTATTTATAAATACCATTTTATAAAAAATTGATTCTTTTAAACTATGAGACATTTAGAAAAGGATTTTACATCTACTTAAAGTCTGTATATTGTGTACACGAAATCAACAGTTTGAAACTATTCTCTACTATAAAAATAATATTTTTGACGTTTTATGAATACATAACGTTATGGTACGCACTATGATCATGTCATGAGAGAAAGATTTGTTTGTTCTACTTTAGTAATATTCGTTGGAGTATATATCTTCTTTTTTCTTTCTTTTCTGTCGTCACGCGCTGATAATAGCGTATGTCGTATTTTCTTTTCTGTAATTGTACGTTGAAGTATATTTAAATGCATTCACTTTCATTTCGATTTGACTGAAGTATATTCCAATATTTTTAGTATAATTTCATTCTTCGTTGCTCAGGTATTTGTACTGACCATTACCTGTGAAGATCATTTTCTTGTAAATGTGTAGTGAATATAACAGCATCTTGAGATCAGATACAGAATAATACAATAAAATAGTCTTCTATTAAGACTATCAGACGATTATTACGTCCAGGTGAACCAAGAGTTTATTGCTTCAGTTGTTCTGACCTTTTTTACTCTGAAAAATGTTTATCTCGATACCCAGCGGAAGTTCAAATTCCGAAGACGATGAAACTGATCATATGATTGATCATATCGATCATAACTCTGATGAAGACAGTCAAGAATCACCTCCGAAGAAAAAGAAATCAGAAGAAATCAAATGGAAACGTCGAACTTTTAACTCAATTTGTTTTCCTGAAAGCCAATTGAATCCTGTCTCTTATTTCGTCAACCTATTCAAAAAAACTCCGCTTGCTGTGTTTGAGTATTTTATAGATGCTGCATTGATTAAAAAAATTACATTTGAATCAAACAGATATAAAAACCAAAAGGTATTTCAAATTTCTGATGTATCAGAGATAGACATTAGGAAATTTATTGCTGTATTGATATATATGTCAGTAATTCGTCTTCCAAGACATCGAATGTATTGGTCGAAACCTACGAAACAAGCACTCATATCATCTGTTTTGACTCGTCATAGGTTCGATGAAATTTTATCGATCCTACATTTTAACAACAATGAAGATGAACCAACAAAAACTGATCATAATTATGATACACTTTTCAAAATCCGACCACTTATAAATCGCTTCAATGAAAAGTTTCAATCAGCGACATTTCCAGAGGCAATTTGTAGTGTCGATGAACAAATAGTGCCGCACAAGGGATTCAGCAGCTTGAAAAGATATATTCCCTCCAAACCTCATAAATGGGGCTACAAAATGTATGCACGTGCAGGAAAGTCAGGCTATTTATATCAGTTTGAAGTTGAAGGCGACAATCATTTAACAATTGTAGACTCAGAAGTCGGAGCAGCTGGTAACGTTGTGATCCGACTTACAGAAAGTTTACCTAAAACTTCATTTATTGGCTATGATAATTATTTCGCAACCATTAAATTACTCAAATTTCTAAATGCCAAACAATATTATGTTGTATCTACAATGAGAGCAAATCGGTTCAATTCGTCTTTGCTAAAATCTGATAAGCAACTGGAACGACAGGGTAGAGGATCATTTGATTTTCAAACTACTGAGGACGGACACTTAGTGGTTACAAAGTGGTTTGACAATAAAGCAGTTTACGTAGCCTCGAACTGTTTTGGTCCCTTGCCTGTAGGTGAAATCGAAAGATTTGATCGGAAAAGTAAAACTCACATAACAATATCACGCCCATATTCAATAAACGCATACAATCAATGCATGGACGGAGTAGATCATTTTGACATGTTCATGAGCTTATATCGAATTGAATTGAAAGGAAACAAGTGGTATCGAAAATTTTTTTATAATTTTCTGGATTCTTCTATCATCAACTCGTGGCTCATTTATAAACAAATAATATCTTCTGGCATTGATCTCTTGAACTTCAAGTTGAGTTTAGCTCAAAAATTAGTTATATCTCTTGCCGGTGTCCAATCAATGACACTTAGTGTGAATGACTTTTCAAGATATGATCAAATTGGACATTTTCCTGGTTGGAAAGATTTAAATGGCACAGCAAGAAATTTCCAAAGTAAATGGTATCAATTTCCTGGCTGTCGTAAAAAAACCAGCGCTTACTGTAAGAAATGTAAAGTTTGGCTTTGTTACGCTGAAACTAATCATTTCGAATTATTTCATCAACTACAAGAATAGATTTTTCAAATTTCTAAACAAACGACAATGCAACTGACAGTGCACGACGTGAATGCGGTGTTCATATATGTATATGAATCACACTATTGTCCTTGCTTTGTTGTCATTTTCAGACATTTTTTCAAATAAAAAGAATAACAAACGTATTATGCATCTAATATACTGACACTTAATGGATTTGATTCAAACTTCTCCTACGTATACTAGGGGTCATAATATTACTTTTATTGAGCGAATCGTCCATCTGAACCCTCAAGTTTAGTCAAAGGCAAGAAAGGGTTAAATGAGGCCCAAGGCAGATTGCAAAACTATCCTTTAGCACCTAAAGAAAATTGAAAATATAAGTAACTGAGTGTATGTATGCCACTCGTTCGTTATTTTATTAGGTGGTGTAAACATGACACGATAATAGACTTGTAGTTCATCGCCATTAGTGGCTCACTAATGGAAAATGGGAATGGACGGAAAAAGGCCGAAAAGAAAAATATCGAAAAGAAAAATGTCGAAAAAATATTTCGATGGAAAAATATAGAAGAGAAAAAGAGAGAAAAGAAAAAAGAAGAAACGTCAAAATATGGAAAAGAAAAAGACCGAAAAGAAAAAGTCGAAACGACAAAATGTCGAAAAGAAAAATGTAGAAAGAAAACAGAAAGAGAAAATCGCGAAAAGAAAAATATTGAAAGTTATGACGTTAAGAGATCGCTGGGCTCCAATCTAATCTTTTAACATTCTTCATTTGGTTGGTCCATGCTTGTGTTGATGTCTACCTCTATTAGGACGATCTCTCTGTCTCTATATACACATAAAGTAGAGCGAGTTAGATTCCATTATTCCTAATTTTGTTTTCATTGATATCTGTACATTACTGATTTTTTGATTTATTTCTAAATTAAAACTTATTACCCAGTCAGACAAAAATTTCGAAAAACGCGTTTAAACGCACAATCGGGGACCGCGACTGTGATCCATTCACGCTCATTAAAAAAAACGCACGAAAACGTGTTTATTGGTGTTTTTTGTAACTTTCTGGGCGTGAAAACGGCGGAGATTCTAGTTTTTGAGCGTTAAAACGCACTATTATTCTAGAACTTTAAAAAAATACGTTTTAACGCTCAAAAACTGGAATTTTCGTCGTTTTGACGCCCAAAAAGTTACAAAAAACGCCAATAAACGCGTTTTCGTGCGTTTTTTTAATGAGTGTGAATGGATCACAGTCGCGGTTCCCGATTGTGCGTTTAAACGCGTTTTTCGAAATTTTTGTCTGACTGGGTATTAACAAACAAAATGAATTTTGTGGAGTTATTTAATTAAACAACGATTATAATACGTCTTATATTATTATTATTTTTTATTTCTGACTGAGGTAGCAATACAATAGTTATTTTCATTTTATATGTATCTGTAGATAATATGACTTCTTCTTCAAACACAATATCTTTTATTCTGTCACAAAAAGGAAAGTCAATGCTTGTCATTGATAATTACGTATTCAAGTTGAATAAAACAACTACCACAACAAAATACTATCGATGCGAGCATCGAGAATGTGATGTAACAGTACATACCGATATAAATAATGTTCTCTTAAAAACTGAAGGTAATCATTGTCATGTAATTGAACCAGAAAAAAATAAAATTCGTATTTTCAAACAAGTCTTGAAAGAACGTGTTATTAATGAAAGTACCCCTATACCAAAGATTTATGGAGAAGAATTAGCAAAAATGATGTTGACACTAGCAACAATTGCTATTTTACCTTCTCAACGAGAAATGAGTATGTGAGAAATCATGTTTATTTAGTTTAGAGAATTTTCTTTAGGTAGTTCATTAAACAAGGCACGACGTCTTGAAACTAGGGGTGTGTGGGTGTGGGTGTAAATGCGGCTGTGGGATGTGGGTGTGGGTGTGGGATGTGGGTGTGGGTGTGAGTGTGGTGTGGGTGTGGGTGTGGGTGTGGGCGTAGGTGTGGGTGTAGGTGCGGGTGTGGGTGTGAGCGTGGGATGTGAGTGTGGGTGTGAATGTGGGTGTGGGTGTGACTTAAAAGAAAATAACACTCACATCCACACGCACATCCACGCCCACTCACACCCACACCCTCCGCACATCCACACCCACTCACACCCACACCCTCCCCACATCCACACCCAACCCATCCCATCCCATGCCATACAATCTCAACACGACTCAACCCACCCCAACCCAATCCAACCCATCCCAACCCATCTCAACCAAACCCAACCCAACCCAACCCATACCATCCCTTACATTCTCAACTTAACCCAACCCAACCCGACCTAATCCAACCCAACCCAACCCGACCCAATCCAACCCAACCCATCCCAACCCATACCATCCCTTACATTCTCAACTCAACCCAACCAATACCACACCATTCTTGAAACCATTCTTCACTTGAGGCGCAGTCAAGTTTGAATTTCCTGGAAAGCGGAATTTACCATGCCCTCATCTCAACACGTCGGAGTGTCATTTTCCGGTAGGTTGAGGGGACGACGATGGGTGAACAATTCTTAATTTTATCAACCCATCGGATGGTTCAGATTAACACCTCGAAATACTCACTGAATGATTGCGTGGGGACGGAGAGAATGCATTGCTTAGGGTGTCTCTCACGTCTATGGAGACAGGGAGGAGGGGGCAGTAGGTTCAAATTTTTACCCTATATACTTCAACACTCCTTTTAGATCGTGTTTCACAAAATTAATTAGACGCGTCACCTGTAACGATGAAAGAAGAGAACGTATTTGATTGCGTGCGCTAGTGTCGCCTACCATCTCTACGCATGCCTATTGAGATTGTCCATTTCAACATGCAAGAAAAGCTATTGAACGCTTTTGGCGTTTATAGTGTGCTTGACAGAAATAAGTAAATTCCCCTTGTTAGACCTGATCCTTTGAGTCTAGAGAAAACAAACACTAGAACATAGTGTTAAAATGAATACAGTAACATGTTTATGCATCTTTGCTTGCGGTCTCTAACGTCGCTTGAACAGTTCGGTCCGTCTACTAAGAAAAATCTTGACATATGATGGAGCGGGTAAAATGAATATTGCGAACGTGGCCGTCAGTGGAATCAGCGCCAAGAAATAGGATGCGGTCGAAAGATAGAGCTGCCATTTGTATTTGATGCATTTGATGACGAGGATTACAATCAGCATGGGCAGTTTGAAGATAATCATGAGAATGGGACTCACAATCAGGTCCTTGTGCGCCTTGATTTGTTTCTTTAGAATATTCATATATGTCTTCTGTGCCGTTTTTTGTCTGGTACGAGAAAAAGTAATTAAGAGTACTGTGGCTGAAACAAGATTGATTATAAACGGTGCAATACTATTGAATAGACTCATAACAGCATCGTATGTTCTCAGCCAATCCTTCGAAAACTTGACAACACACCAGAGACGCTCTTCTGAACGTGGATCTCGAACTATCTGTCGACTGAACACCTGGTGGATCGACGTAAGGGTAAGACTCACTAGCAACATTGGAGTGACAAACTTGACCATGCGAACACTGAGTGCTCTGTCGAACTTAATGCCTTTCACTACACTCACAGTTCGCTCACAGGCCACACAGGCTGAGAGCCAATCGCAAAAGGAGACTGACAATTGGAAAAGAAAGTCGAACATCATACAGCTAATGTTGAGAAATTGTCTGTTCGAAATGGTTGTCATCTGACTGACGAGAAGGTAGATGAATCGACAGACAAAGGCAATCAAACTGATTTGACTTCCAACTGAGAAAATAAAGAAATAGAAGCCACAGCCATTGCTTCGGATATCAACGTCAGAAAATGTGAAAATGGAACAAATGTTTGAAACACTTCCAACGACAAACATGAGGACAACCAGAGCAAGTGTGATCTTAATAAATGGCTTCTGCTGATAGAGAGACGCATCTGTAACAATTTCTTGACCAAATATGGAATCAAGAGTGAGCGAATATTGCGTCATAGTGAGCTGACAGAATGATCCATAGTGGCATCCGGGGCAGATGCAGGCGAACTGAACTTGACCTGCTTGTTTGTTCTGCAAACATCGTCCTCCGTTTTCACAATAATTTCGATCAGTGCAGTTCGCCACCTCATAGTTGAAAATCAGACAATCAATGAATTGATTACGATCGACAAGGCACATGTAGACTTCGTCAAAGAAGCAGCAAACATCTTTGAAATAGTGATGATAGAGTTTGGCCCGTTTGATCCAGTTGAAATTCATGATCGTTGTATTTAGTCGTTCGCTAACATTCACACAACGGTTCTTGAAAGCCAGAGTTTTTGTTAGGCTAGTGCGATTATCGTCCAACAGTGATAGCAGATAGTAGGATCCGTAGTAGGAATGTGGATCGACGAACGTTTGTACCATGATTATAGGAGGCAGAAATTGTTGTTGGTTATCACGAATAGTGATCTGTGTGTGTGAATGAATGTTTCTCAGAAAATAGGTGTCCCGATGAGACAAAAAGCCCGGAGTATTTTTGAGTGTGTGTAAGAAGTGTACGACCATAACCGAGATGAATTCAGCAGTATGTGGAATTTGTATTATCAGATGAGCTATTTTGAACTGGCATACGTCGCCAAAATAATCAGGAGAGCAGATGCACACTTTCTGCAAAGCACGTTCGTCAAGTGATACACATTGACCGTTATTTTCGCAGCGAACTCCATCACAAGCATTATATGGAACGCGGCAGCTGTGTCCAATGTGGCCTAGAGTGCACAGGCAGATAGCGCGATCATCATGAACAACACACTTTGAATATGCAGGGTCACAATTCAGGTGTGTGCAAGGGTCAACATTCAGACTTTGGTTACATATGAAGCCAGTCCAGCCTCGATGACACGAACAAAAGTGATTGTCACGAGTATTGACGTAGGAAGTACATAGGCCATGAACGCATCCAAGACGATGACAAAGTGTCTTATTCAGTAGCATAGGTTCGAGATCAAGTTTGAGCGCCACTCGATTGACTGGGAGAAACGAGAATTGTACCTGGCAGTACCAAGCAAGAGACAGAGGTCGTACTTCAGTTGGAGTGACAGTGTATGCTTCGATATGAAGGAAAAAGTTGCTGTTCAACAATTGATCGATGTGACGTGGATATACAAGATAGATGAGATGCTTGAGAGCTGACTGTTTGCTAGGCATATGAAGGACCGTTTCGACGGTGAGCACCTTATGATCGTGATTTAGCAAGACAAAAACCAGATGATAAATTGTACTCTGATCAAAAACAGGAGGCATCTCTGTTCGAAATGTAATAGCTAATCGCTGGCTGTGATGCTGGCATCGAGTTCCGTGGTAGCTTGGAGGACAAATACAAGCGTCGTTACCATCTTTTGAACGCATCAGAATTCCACGATGACAGTAAAAAATAACGTAAGGGTCTTTGATAACGATCTGATTTTTGTTGGAGGAAAAATTTTCATCCATTTGCACTGCTAAAGATTCGATCTGTTGTTCACGAGGCTCAGTATTGAATCCTGTCAGCGTAAAAGGAAGATAATCGATTTGTAGCCTAGAATTGCTAAAATCACACCCCCATTCATCTTCAGCAAGTGGCCAACAGTCAATATGTTTATCACAATGTTTTCTTTTCGATATGCATGTGCCGTTTTTACAAGTAAATTCTAGAGAAGAACAGGCACTATTAGTATGCCACGGACAGAGTAATTCATCGTCTTTGAGTGGACACTGCGATCTTCTGTCACAGAGCTCTTCAATGCCAACGAAAGAAATATCTGAGTTCAAGCATCGGCCTCTGTTAAGATAGTGAAAGCCTTTGTTATCGGCCTTCACAACCTGAAATAGTCTTCTAGGTGTCATTCGTTCGTCCATCGCAAACAAACAATCAGTTTTCCCATCCCCGTTTCTTAAAAGGGGCAAACAACTGAGCGTTGATTTGTTATAGTGAAGACAATAATGTTCATCGATGGAACAATTAGCGACTACCTGTGAAAGATAACTAGGCACTGAGTCAGGACAATTGAGTTCATCACATCCGTTCAGTCGGTTCCATACTCCATCACATCGATGGGCTCGAGCCTGGCAGGGCCATTCATCGCAATCTTTCTCGTCCTCGGTAAGCAGGCTCGACATCGGTAAAAAGAAGCCATTGCATAGTTCGCCATAAACAATCGGAAGCGATTTTTCGAAATTGAAATTGCGAATATATTGACAATCGTATTCGTATGTACACTCTACTGGAAATAACTCATCCACGTTTCTTGTGCAATCTGCTACATTGTCACGTAAAAAGCGTTTCGGCATGCATTCAAGAGTTTCTATACCATTGAAGGTGATGCATTTGAAACGATCCGTTAAATTGCATGTGTTTATTCCAATGTTGATTGATTCATCATCCTTAGTAGTTGTATAGCAATCATTAATTTTGTCATACAATCGATGGCGAGAAATCTGGAGACCATTTTCACACCGGTACAAATGTGGATGGAGTGCCAAATGATGGCAATGCGAAAAGACTTTTTGCAGTCTTGTTAAGACCAGCGTGGCATTGGCAACTCTATCGAACAAAAGTTCGAAGTCATTAATTATATCAAAAGCCGAAAGGTGATAACAACTGTATCCCTGTAATGTCAATAGAGGTTTCTGAAGGTTGCGCAACTGCATGTTACAAATTGACGCATTATAGCAAATCATGCTAGGCTCTAAGGTGTTCGGAAGGCCGAATTCATTTAACATAAATGGTTGCCATTTGTACAGCAATTTAATAAAAGGATAGACTATTGATGGAATTGGAAAAAACAATTCACCACTTTCATCTGCACAAGAAGTCCAATTAACGCGTAGTTGGTGACAAAACTGAGCGGCTCCATTGATGTTCCATACGCATTGTGACGGTGAAACCGTGGGTAATTCATACAAACACGATAAGCCGACATTACAAATCATGTGACGCCAACACTCGACAGATAACCCTTCTCGAAAAGCATACAATCGTTTTACCAAAAGCGCATCACGTTGATTATTACATCGGTCATGCTTCATGTCCTTAATTTGTCCAGTACATTGACCATCTGCACAAGAGAATTCAGAAAAACTGCATGTACGTTCTTCACATTCTGCCAATGCTGATTGTGTACATCCGCTTCCATATCTGATAAGAAATGGATTTTGTTCGTCGTCCCAGTCTGGACAATCGACCGTTAGATCCAGAAAGTATGCTCGAGGGATGCAATGACCACTACGGCAGCGATATTCAGTATTCTCGTCGCATCCGTTCAGCTCTTTCTCTAGACATCGCTCTTCGTCGAGACCATTCACACAATCAAGTCGACTATCACATACCTGACGCCAGTCTAGGCAAAAGCCTGTGTAGGTTGTACAGTTAAAAAGTGTAAAGCACGTCACATCGCCATCTTCAGTTAAGTTGCGACGGTCGCGTATTAAGTTCTTGTTAGCGAATGTGGCAGTTACCAAAAGGTTGAAAGATGATATTCTCACTGCAAACTGATACTGACATCTTGTACCAAACGAACGATCTTTTCGAGAACAGTTGCAAAACAGTTCTGTTTCCCCAGAACCACTGATGAGAAATTGTTGATAGTCTGAGATCAAGTCTACAGCAGCGAACCAGTTCATCAACTGCTTTGAAGTGACGTTGGTTCGTTTTAGTTCCGCAAACGTGATATTTGTTCCGTAACATGGCATATTAGTTCCTGTCTGAATTGACGTTCGAATACAATATGGTACTAGATAACGAGCTCTACCATTAAACTCGCTGGAATATCTATAAAAGCAAGTGTGATCTCCATGATTGGTTGCATACTTGGTGTGATACTGGAGAAATTGCGTTTCCACAATGGCGATACATGTTGATATAGCAATGAACAGTAGAAAATCAGCGACTGGAAATATCATTTTTGCTGTATAAAACTGCTATAAACAAATATATTTTCTTTGCTGCAAATGATAAACGAATACTTACATGCGACCTTATCAGAGAAAATAAAAGTGACGATGAGCAAGCTTTATTACAAATAAGAATTTAAGCTTCCTGTACTAAATCGGATGTCCAAAAGAAGTAATCGGAAAAACGCTGTCGAGATAGACATTAGTTGTTCTGTGGATAATTATGAATTAAGAAAAATGGCGATATCTAAATATATGCTGCTGTAAGACTCGGCTATACATTCACTTTTAACTACACATTAAGGATACTTGATAGTTTTTAAGTTGACACGCACGTCTATATATAGACATGACTTTTGTCAAGGACGTATTTAACATGATGGCTCTATGTCGGTGACGGTCTGTAAAAGGAGGCTCCAACTTTCTTATTATTTACTTCAACACTCATTACCAAACATGTTTCATAATATCGGCAAACGAAAATTTTTAATAAATGCTGAATCAATTGAGCTCAAACAAGGAGGCAGGGTGGGATGTGGGTGTGTGGGTGTGGTTGTGGACTTCACTTTAAGTCGCACACCCACACCCACACCCACACCCACACCCACACCTACCCTCACGGTTCCATTTAGTAATGTTTAAACGCGTTTTTCCAAATTCTTCTCTGTTTGGGAAACGAGATGGCCTCGTGAGTAAGGTATTATATAGCCAGTCAATCAAATCGAGATGCAACATTTCATTGTCATCTATGTACACTTTATTTTTTCCTTTTCTATTCCATTCGTCAAGGTATCAATTATACCCATTATGTTGCAGCTTCACAGCAGCAGAAATATAGTTCGCTCATGTGTAACAACTCTCTGCTGATGTTCACAATCGGAGATCGTTATGTGTGGCAAGGACCGGGAGATCACGTTCACATTCAGAATCGCTGGGTGATCATATAGAAGAGGCACAAAACCAGCAAAATTCGATTAGTGAGATCGCGGGTGTCGAGTATAACAGGTTAATCATTTTAGAAGCATGTTCGCTAATAGAGGTTTTACTGTAATATTGCACAAGAAAGTCGATATGAAAATCTTGCAATTGCTTGTTCGTTATAGCATAACAATACAGTTATCTGATAGAATTTTTATGGAATACTTGATGTTAATCGGTTTTAGATAACATTTTGTGAAGTTTCAGTGGACACATAGAATTCTCTATTTTGTTCGGCAGTGGTTAATCGAATAGCGTCGTTCTCAAAATTATTAACAGAGAGATGGCTAGAGAATCAGGCCACTTTTCCAGGTACAAGATGGTAAAACTAGCATTTTGCTGCTTTTCTCTCGCGTTGGCTGCGTGTGACAGCGCCAGAAAGACAACAGTGACTCGCAGTGAGTGATACCTGTTTATCCTTTTCATCGCTATTTGTCATGCATTATCAAAGTTAACTAAAATATCACGCCCAGACAGGAACACAGTGAGAGCGATGACACCAGTGTCGATAGTTGACCAAACGTGCGTCAAACCAATTCTTCGATTCTCTCTCTGAGCGTGACAACGCAGTAGTTTTAGGCTAGGGTGCAAACGATTTAGTTGAGGAATAACATTGCGTCTTCTGCGATTAATGTCGTTGCTGTTGACGGTGTGCGGGTGTGGGTATGGGTGTGGGTATGGGTGTGGGATGTGGGTGTTGATGTCTGTTGTCATCCAAATACCCACATCCACATCCACACCCCACACCCACACCCACACTCCACACCCACACCCACACACCCACACACCCACACCCACACTCCACACCCACACCCACACACCCACACACCCACACCCACACCCACCCTGATTTAGTTTGTTCTATT
>CAJNOL010003918.1:0-18671 GCA_905250125.1 Rotaria sordida | reverse complement strand
TTCAGCGAGGTCAAACTTCTTCGAATGGTAAAAGAACAGAATGTTGAACGGTCTTTTTTTCTACATGGGACCTCACAAAGCTGATTAACAACTCCTGCTACAGACGTTTTGTGACAAGCATGACTTTACAGTAGTTAATAGTTACTATTCATTTCATACAGAATTTCGGAATATTTTTGCCGGCAGGAAAATAATTACTATGATACGAAAAAGATGAATATAAGCTTTGTGGTACTATTTAAGAATAGAAAAATTCACTGAATAATGATGATAACAAACGCTGTCTGAAAAAAATGCAATTTCAAAACACATACGTTGGCTCTCTGTATTATACGAAGTCTTGTGTGCTGATGACCAGAATAACACTAATATATCGACATTGTTCTATACTAGAGATGAAAACAAGAGTTGCTTGTGTGCCTTCATCCGTGTCCGTGAAATAACTAATCATCAAATATGCTCGAGATACCTTGCTTATTTCATACAAGCACTATCGTCCTTTTGCTTGTTCGATCATTTATGATGATATATTGATGAGATACCTGATTTTTTCCTCATAAAAATATCATCGTCGTTTTGCTTGTTCTATCATTAATTAAGATATTTTAATGAGATACCTGATTTTTTTCCTCATGAAAATTTTATTCTCATTTTGCTTCCATCATTAAATAAGATATTTTAATGAGATACATGGTTTTTTACGCATAAAAATATCATCGTCGTTTTGCTTGTTCTATTACTCATCGTTCGAACAGCTTGAAGGACGCCAAATAGCGTGAATCGAAGGCAGAAAATTATGCACTATAACACTACTTTACTTGATTTTTTGCCATCATTGCACAGTACCAACAAAATATTAGCATTTCACAAGCAATACTATAATGCTCAACACCATGATCCTGGTTGAACCAGCCCTAGGGTGTGGGTGTGCGTGGGCGTGGGTGCGGATGAGTGTGGATGTGGATGTGAGTGTGGGTGAGTGTGGATGTGGATGTGGGTGCACATGTTCTAAAAAAGATACCCACACCCACCCTCTCATTTACTATGACAATCAGCAAATCACAAGGGCAGATATTTGATCGATTGGGACTACTTCTACCGCAACCAGCTTCCAGCCATAGACAACTATATGTTGCTTTGCCAGGCGTTCGCTCTCTAACGTCTATCAAGGTACAACTCATCAAAGAAGAAAAAAGCAATGAAAGAAATAAAACCAAAAATACTGTCTGTAAAGAACTTTTGTAAATGTGTTGTTTCAAAATAAAACCAATACTATGCAAGTAAACTATCAGGACAGGAGGAAGATGAATGTTTCAGTTACATCTCTAGTGATTTCTTCATCTTCAGAAATAACTTGGTTTCTTGGATAAAAAACGACCATGCACTATGCGCGGGTTCTTGCTAGTTTAGATACAAGACAACCATAAAGGTCTTTTTTTTTAAATCATTTAAATATCTTCATTTATCAGAAAAGCCAAGAAGGACAAAACATGACTGTTATTGTCGAACAGCGCTATGCTGTCGACTTGTATGACTCATAATGCATTTATCAATATAAAATAATTTTAACTTTCGATTTGTCAACAACAATAATGTATTTCAAGATAATACAATAGCCTATTTGATTTCAATCTAAATTTAAAACGAAAAGTCACCAGTCTCAACCTAGAATCAGAGAATTTAGAAATGAAGGGACTGTCCTAAGACGATGGAGACTCGAGTACTTGGAGATTTTCTGAGAAGAGTGGGTCTTTGAGAAATTTAAATCTTGGTGATTTCACTAAGTCCACAAGCTCTCATCCTCCGAAGAAGATTCTCAAGTCCTCGAGGCTCAGACTGAGAATATGGAGTGACCGTATGGCGCGAAGGTGAACATGTGGATATGGAATAACGGTAAAGGTTGAGAGCGTG
This sequence comes from Rotaria sordida, assembly GCA_905250125.1. Classification (NCBI taxonomy): domain Eukaryota; kingdom Metazoa; phylum Rotifera; class Eurotatoria; order Philodinida; family Philodinidae; genus Rotaria; species Rotaria sordida. Next base: position 16,760 of record CAJNOL010003918.1, on the reverse strand, counting down.
GGAAAACGGTATTGAATAATGGTGGCTGTTCTATACTGATTAAGCGTTATCTGTTAATTCATTTATATAGATGTAAGACGCTTTCCTGCATAATATGTTCTGAGCAGTGCATTTCTTTTTTCTACTCTCCTGAGCCTCTCGGTCTTTCGGAAAAGAAGCCTGAGTTTCTTCGAATGTCAGTTTAAAATTAAAAAGCCCATAGACTTTTCAACAATAGAGGAGAAAATCTATCAACACTCTCTGTCTTTAAAAAAAAAATGAATAAGTCTTTTGCATTTCTTGTTCATCAATAAGAAATATACGTGTTGATTTCTTTTTCGTATTTTTTTCGTAACAACATATTCAACAGTAAAAAAAGGGCGATGTGTCTACAGGAAGAAAACAAAAATAAAAATAGCAAGAAAGTGGATGCTTTATATAATAAGGTAATTGATCATTCTCTTACTGGTATTTATACAGTTAATTCAATGCAACAAAAATTTTCACAATAACTAATGGATGAAACGAAATCATCGACAGTTAACAATTTCGCTTGTGCAGAAGAAATGAAGCGAGCATCTGATTTAACCAAAGATGGAGGTGTGAGCAGGTGTATGAACGTATGAACGATACAAAACATCCTTCATTCCTATAGCAACATCGGTGTGGTGTACAACGATATGAGCGAGTATTCGAAAACACCGTTGTATTATGAAAAAGTACTTGAAGTTCGACAACAAGCACTTCCTCCAAATCATCCAAATTTGACTGTTACCTATAACAGCATCGGTAATACATATTTCAAGATGGATGATTACTGAGAAGCACTTGAAATTCAACAACGATCATTTCCTTTGAATCATCTGAATTTGGTACGCTCTTATAGCAACATCGGCATGGTATATTCTGACATGCATGAGTACCCAAAAGCACTTTCATATGATGAAAAAGCACTTCCTCGAAATCGTCCCGACTTAGCAAGAAGTAGCGCTCATCCGTGTGACTCGCTTGGCCCTCGACTGAATATTCGGCTATTTTGGCGTTATATAAATACTGCTTTACGTTCTTCGACAAAGCTAGTATCCAACGTTTCAAAAGGATGGATAGGTATGTGGACGTCAAAAATTGGCATCAATCTCGTTGTGTACAATGGTATGCAAATCCGTGTGATTATTTTTGTCATAAATTTATCTAATCAAATTGATACCCACATATTGATACTCAACAGGAATCTAGATGAACTAGACTACAGCGGCCGTATTCGCAAGCTCCCGAAAACAGAGATTATATTCAATTTTTTGAGGGATCACGAAGCAAAACGCATTCATGCCACCATTGTGAAAACATGCCATACTCCTTGAAAATTCTACTAAAAATCCGTATGCTTACTAGCACATCGGCCGACAATATTGTTTACTAGAGCACCGCTAGAAAAATACAAGTTCAGTTGAACTTCTAGCTTAAAATAAATTATATAAGATCTGCTTTGTAATCCGAATATCGTACTTGAAAGAAGCACCTACTCGAGGTAGCCGTCCGACTGGACAGATAATTTGAATATACCCGTATATATTCCCGCATGTGAATGAACACAAACAAGAACACATACCAACAGAAAAACTTCCTCTTATTTCATTCATAGCTACTTTCGATCCAGCGAATATAAGTTCTTTGAGTGATGTTTTCCGTGAAATGTACTATTCAAATATTGTACACGTGCAGAAAAGCCATTCTCACACTTTATTTAAATTATTTCTCAGTTCTTTACCACCGCTAGCCTCTATTGAAATCCATCAGATCTGCACTGTTGACATTTATCCGATGAATCCCAACAGCCTGAAGCTTTCTTTCAGGGAATTTTCCAGTACAGCGACTAGCCGCTGCCACGTGTAATCCTATTCTCCCATAAGATCATTCTCTTTGTTTTACACTCTGCCAAATTCCAGGCTGCTCTTACTTCGAAAAATAGTTAGATTTACAACCTGAAAATTCTCGATGAGCAGGCGGGAATCGACACTTTGTTATGAACTATTCCTTATTTCTTCAACCTAATTGTCTAGCTGAAAAGTCACAGTTTTATTAGAATTCCTAATGAAGCAAATCTTAGTACAGTATTCTTAATGGACCTACCTTTCATATAGATCTTTTCCGGAGCGTATGAGGAATGCGCTTGCAATATCAGCGATTAGTCGTTCATCTGCGCTCCTACGGGGCACCACTCATGGCTAATCGCGGCACTAATTGAATACATTAAAATAATAGTTCGTTATTCTCCATGTACCGTTAAAGCTGTGACTTCATTTACGACTACCGTTTTACATTGGCTTCTTCAAGTTAAAACCACTGATTGGCTCGAATTACAATATGAAAAAATCCTATTGGCTGAATGCCCAATACCGAAAACTCCTGATTGGATGGAATTTCAATATGAAAAAATCCTGTTGGCTGAATGCCCAATGCCGAAAACCCCTAATTGACCGATTTTTAGCTTGGAAGAATCTGATTGGTAGAAAGCCCGAGATCGAAAACCCCTGATTGGTCGGTTTTTTAGCTCTAAAGAATGTGATTGGTCGAAAGAGCGAGTCCGAATACCTCGGATTGGGTGATTTCTCACGGTGAAAGTCCGATTTTGTGATCTTATGTTTTTTTGACCTTTGACCCTGGCACAAACCCACAAACGCATTTTAGTTTTTTTCATATGATCCTCCCTTCAGTCGAGGGAAATATATAGATTTCGCATGAAACTTTCAGAGTTTTATACATGTAAGAGTACAAAAACCATATAAACGTCCTGCAAAAGAATAGGTTTTGTGTGCACAAAAAGAAATCTGTCAAGAATTCCATTAAGCAACATCATTTTGTGCACTTATTCATCCTAATTACGTCTATGTTCGGTTGTATGATAGGCAAACCTAACTATAATGAAATTATTGTCATTTCTTAATGAATATGTGATCAATCTATTTTATATCTAGTCTGATTTTTTCATAAAAAGTGATTTTATTTGCTGTTTTTTTTGTTTGGTGTTCAAAAGTAACCTCGTCTAAATGTCAGTTCTAAGTAAATCAATATTGACTTTTGATAATTAATCATTAGAAAATATTCTCAAAAAAAAAATAATGATCTTGTAAATGATTGTATTTATTTTTAACTTGGTTTGCTGTCGTTAAAGTTGATTGTTATGCTATTCAATATCTATGCAGTCTTTATTTGATTAACTCATATACTGACTGCCTCTGTACACCTATGACAATTCATCATTGTATTTAGAGCAGCTGCACTCGGAGCTCGCACTCGATTTTATTTTTTCATTTTGTCGTTGATATACTGTTGGATATAAGATCCTATAAATAGATGTTTACATAAATTCTTTGAAATAAATTTCATTTTAATACACATAGAGAAGAAAAGTTAACATTTGAAGAATGTTGAGGAGCAACATCAATGCGATGTGCAAACGTAATCGACTTGCATTCAACGAATTAGAACATTCTGGAATTTATATGTGATGAACAATCGCATGATGAAGAATGCATATGATAATGGGCAGAGATGAAATTAAGAAATCTCGATAAAAATAGAGTGGGTGTGGATATGAGTGTAGAGAAGTTTCACACGTCCACACTCACATCCACATCCACCCACACCCACATTGCTTTTTTTAATATTAGTTACAGTATTTTAATTGATTACAACCGTAAACCAAAGACTTTTTAAACCATAAAAAGTGATTAAAATGGAACAGTTTTCAATTTAATGTCCTTGTTGATAAGTATCTGGTCAAAATATTGAGAGTAAGCGTGTAGAAAAGAGCTTCATCTGTCACCCGTCTACTCTCACTCTCGAGATAGCGCTCTTCGAGAATTCAATTTTGTCCAAGCAGAATTCGCCTTCTAATTGCACTGTAGAATCAAATTTTTTCAAATTTGCTCAAACAAACTATTCTTTATACTAACTAGTCCTTAATACGTTTTTGCTGCTGTTAAATTCATGCTATACGAACAAGCGATCAAATCGCTACAACGATAATATTCATAGATAGCTAATTTGAATACTATTTTAGCTTATTTTTATTCTACGATGAAGTTTATTGAATTTTTGTTCGTCATGTTTCGATGAGATTTTTAAGAGAATTTCATCGATTTTGCGATTAATATTAGTACTATATTTCGAATCCAACAATCACTTTGGCTTCACTTTTTCCATCCTTTTGTGTATGTTTCTATCAATCTTTCGCTCACTCTCTCCTACTTTCTGTCTCAACTCTTCTCTCATTGTTTAAGCTGTCAATCTTTTTTTTCCACCAACTCTTGCTCTCCTTGTCTCTCTTGTTTTGACAACAAGAGCACTTTCTACAATTGCTTGTCAATGATTGAATTTTCATTGAAACGAATGAACTTTTTCAATGAATGTGCCTCCTATAAACATCAAGCAACTGATTAGAGAGAAACCAATTTAGGCTAGGCAAACTTGTAGAACTTGAAATCAGTAGAAAATTGCTTCGAAGAAGTTCAGTTTTGCCTTATATATGAACGCTAATTTTACCAGTAAAAAACATATGAAAACGGTGGTTTTTTTAAAATTCTGAATAGTAGGACAATAAGTGGAATTGTAGAAACAGAGAGATAGCACACATTACAATATCTGAAAAAAGTATCTCTAGCAACAGTTCTATCATTTCCACTCGATCATCTTTCAAGAGAAAAATTGCGAGAGAAAAAACCCAGTCGACAAAGTGTTCTGCTACTCGTTAGACACACTTTGACAGCAAGTAAATTTATTTCCATTAGACTCGCATAAGATGCATGAGGAGATGTTGTGACGAACAAAGCGACAGAAAAAAAGTAATTCTATACTGTCAACTTTATCAAGATGTTCACAAGACTAGGAGTTATTTTTCTTGGTTGCTTTCTATCTGTATCAACGACGCCTATGATCTTATACAAAAATGCTCTATTCAAACCGATCAATTCTGACTTTCAACTCAGCAATCTCTATTCAATCACTTCACAGAATGATTGTGCCTGTCAATGCTACAACGATTTTCTGTGCATCACAGGCACTTTTTACGGCGACAACCAAAGTTGTGTTCTCTTCTCTGCACACTTGTGGCAAGGACAGTTACAAGTGACCAACAGCTTTACAAGTGTTTTCACCTTCGCAAACCGGACCATTTTCGTCGGTGAGTGAATCCTCCATAATCATTTCTTCTCATAATAACACTTATGCTGCTCAGAAGCATAAATGTAAATCTATCTAAAAGATCGTCAACTTTATTGTTAGTAAAAAATACTTGTTTACTAACGTTATTCAATCAGAACAAATTGAAGTTGAGTATGGTGATGGAAAGAGAGGTCGATCATTCTGTTTTTCATCGCTATGGTGCTTTGTACAGAGAAATCGACGTCGTAAGTTCAAATCTTGTAAAGATTGAGTTATAGAAACAAGCGAAGCGAGGAGTGAACCATTGATCAAGAAAGAAAGCACTGATGTGAATGAGTTCATAAGCAACAGCTTTGCGTTGACCAGATCCGAGTGAATCCCAGCGATAATTGAGTTATTTTTCGATGAAGGCATGACAGGCACGAAAGACCTTTACGATGTACTTGTTTCGTGCCTAAAAGCAAAGAACAATGAATCAATAATGATATTCTTGAGCAATATAATTGACACATTCGATATTCATGAGTATTGATAGATATCGAAAGTACTTTTTGGTAGAGCGGCTATTCACGTTATCTTAAGTCCATTTCCAACATCTTCCACCGGTTTCTTACATTCTTTATTGTATCTTTGATACAGATCATAGAATGAGTGTTGACTTATTGTTGATAATAAATTTCTAATCGTGATCTTGTCACCGTAAAACACTTATCTTACATCTATTTTTTCATAGCAATAAAAACAATCAGTGTCAGCAAGTCATTGTCACTCGGATATCACCTGAGAAGACATGATCACAGTCCTATTTCTTCACTAACACACCTTCACATATAGAGACTATCTTTCTTCAAATTCAAAGTATAAAAAAACGACGGCAACCTCTCTTTTAGAAAGCACCATGAATCCAATAATGACGACACCAGGTGAGTTTATTACATATTTTCACTCGTGATCCTTTGCTATACGCAATTGACGATCATGAGTAAAAGAGAAGACCAGTGTATCACTTTATTATCTGCATAGATCCCTTTTCATGCGCAAACATGACTGTATACAACAGCACTGACTTTTATGGATTCGATGTCGACCTCCGGGTAGGCATAACATGGGCATCGTGTTGTACTCTGTGTCTTCTCAACACTGCTTGTCAAAGCTTCACATGGACCATCTCCGCGGGCGTCTGCTATTTAAAAGGTAGACCTACGAACAATGGCAGCTTCAGTTCGAATTGTATATCTGCAAAATATCCCTGAACAAAGAATAGGCAGCTGCGAAGTTGAAATGACTCTATACACTCTTTTGTCAGTCATATTCACTGTTCTTTATAAAAAAGAAAAGTGAGATTTAAACACTACAAAAGTAGCGAGCTTGATGTTTTTTTTATTGTCCGTTTGTGAATTCATCCAGAACAGTATTCTAAAAACTACAACCCATGAAATGACGTACGAGAAAAGTTTATATTGCCTTAATAAAGTCATTTTAAACAATCATACATGACTTGTTGCCCGAGGGTGTGGGTGTGGGTGTTATTTTTTCTTTGTACACACGTACACCCACCCACACCCACACCCCACACCCACCCTAATATATGGCGTCATGACAATGATAGAAAAAAAGACATAAAGTGCAAATGATGTCACCATCTAACAATACGGTTCGAAAATGAGAAGATAGTAGAGCGAACATACATAAGTTAAAATACAAGAAGCGATTCTGTTCTTTTTTTCTTTAATTCTTCACAGAAAGAACAGGCAAAAAGTGTATGTCAGATTCAGACGAAAGAAAAAAAAATAGTTACTATCTAATTGAAAAATAAATAAACGATTCTGAAAAAGTTAAAGTTTAATGGGCAAAAGCTTACTAATCAAAATTACAGTGGGCAAATCTCCAAATCGAATGGGTGATTGCCCATTTGCCTCTCCCTTTGTTACGCCGCTGTACAATATACCTGCAGAAGAGATCATAAGCGTGGTTTTTCGATCGAAATTCTTGGTTTTTTTTCCCGATAACACCTCTTGAAAACATCATCATTCAACAGGGAATAAAACTCTGCATCCATTACAAACAATTGGAATGTCATCGCAAGGCCAAGAGTGAATATCAGTAATAAAAGCTCGAGTCTGTTGCTAACTTTCTTTACGCCTTTTGTTTATTGGTATAAGACTGAAAGTAAAATCTTTCTTTTAATTTAAAACTTTATTTGTGTTGAGATTGAAGACCAGATGATGTTTGACGTATACTAAATTATTTATTTTACCATCGATTATATTTTCTTTTGGAAGATTGAAGTAACTATATTAATAGAAAAATACAGAACAAAAAAAAACATGTCACCCTCAACATTGTTCCTTTTTTTATTTCGTCATCACATTACATCATATATTCTATCCACTTTTAATTACATATTTACTTATAAAAGAAATCATTAATTTTCTTTATTCTATCTTAATTTTTATTTGAATAAAAACATAAACATAGACAAAAGAGTTCAGTTTTTGTTTCAGAAATAATCGTTGCATGAACATTGTCCATTTGTATAGAAGTGATGTATTCGATTTGCATCACGAACGATGATTTCACATTGACGAATAGCAGCTATTAATTTTGTTGCTTGATCTATGAAGAAAAATCAAAACAAAGGATAGAAAGAATGATTATGAAGATCACTTACGACAATCACCACAAACACGAAGATTCTTAGTCACTTGAATACGTGTTGCATTGGGATTTACAACAAAATTCCATGCAATTGCAAGTCTTTCACTATGTCCACAAAGTACTGATTCAATAGTTTCATCCTTATCCAAGAGTCGTGTAATCCAACTTGAATCGTATTCATGACCATGTTCAATAAGTTCCTTTGATATTTTTTCAAGTTCAGCATAGATTTCAGATGATCGAGGATGAGATCGATCATGAGCCCGAAATTGCTAAGAACACAAAAATAAAATTATTTTATAGTATCTATGTGAAAAATAATTATAGTTGTAGATTTACAAAGAGTTGTTCATTGACTATAGTCCATGAAAGACCGGCTTTTTTCTTTGCACCTGTTTGAGTCAATTGAATTCTAATATCTAATGCCTTTTCAATATCACCTGATGATGCATAAACATTAGCAAGAAGAACTGTAGCTGATGTCAATGAGTTGGTTAATTCGGGAAAAAGTTTCTTTATACGATCAAAAATTGTTTGAGATAAATGAATATTCCTGTTGTTTCGAGCACCTGATAACAATGCCCCTAGAATAAAAATAAATAAATCAGAATTGAATTTTTTTACAACAAACTTTCATTTTTTGACAAACATTTTCTATCAATCCTTCATTTGAAAAATGAACTTGTTAAATATTTGTAGGAAATATATTTTAGAAAAATTTTCTTACACTTCATTTAGATTTTATTTAAATCAAAAATGAGATTTGATAATCGATAGAAAATGTTCAATTCTCAACTGTGTACAATCTATCAATTGATCGAGATGAAAATAAATTTAATAGTAAATCGAAAAGTCTATCAGATAAGTTGAAAAATATTTTAATGATACTGACTATACATAGGCAATGCAGGTGAATGATCACGTTCAAATTCATCAATCAATTTTTGTACTTCTTCAAAAATTGATGCACGACTAAGACAATCAATCTAATAAAAATGAATCAATTGAATTTGTTCAAATTTAAAAAGAAAATTAAAAAAAAAGTGAGTAACATACCATAGTAGTATAAATTTTCTGTTTTAATTTGAATATTTGAGAAGATTGAACGAGCTTGATCAACAAGTCATGAATGTGAACATGCATTTAGAACACAAATATAATTTGATTCATTCATAAATTCTGATGACATTTGACAGTAAAGTTCAACTGCTTGAATACCCATTCCATTTAAACCATAAGAATTAACTAATAATCAATAAACAAACGAATCTTCTTTTTTTTGTTTTCAAAGTAAAACAAACTCATTGATCCATATTCGATTTGATTTGATTCAGGAATTTTTTCAAAAATTTCTATTGCACGATCAATACATCCAATTTTGCCCTAAATTAATATTTTAAAGAGAAAAATAAAATCTCTTTAAAACTTACCCACATATTGACTAATGCATATTGAATTTTATCATTAACAAGAAAATAATTTGGAATTTTTTCAACAATTGATTGAGCTAGTGAATAATCACCAATTTGAGATAAAGCTTTGATTATATAAAAATAAATAATTAAATCTGGTTCAATATTATCAATTTTCATTTGATTAAATAAACTTAAAACTTTAGCAGGATTATTTGATTTAAAAAAACCATTCATTAAATTTCCATAACCTATTACAGATTTTTTCATTTTTGAAAAAAGAATTTCTGCATTTAAACAATCTCCACATTGAATCAATGCATCCAATAGAGCAGTTAAAAGATGAAAATTTGAATGAAATGATTTTGGAATTTGTGATGATACTTTTTTTGTTAAATTTAATGCTTCATTAGTTCCTAATTGAGCACAAGCATTAAACAAAAGTATTATGATAATTTCATCATTTGGATTTTGAATTTTATTGAACAAATCAATTGCTTTATTTGTCATATTATTATTAATATAACCTAAGAAAAAAGAAAAAAAATGTTTTTAATCAAACATAATAAATAAATAATTATTACCTTTCATCATTGCTCCATACATTGGTAAAATTTTCTTTGTTAATGCATCAAATAATGATTGAGCATGTGTTACATCACCACATTTAATTAATGAATCTAATAGAGAAGTTAAAAGACGAAGATTTGAATAAAACAATTTTGGCATTTGTGATGACACTTTTTTTGTTAAACTTAATGCTTCACTAGTTTTCAATTCAGCACAGGCATTGAATAAGAGATTTGTAACAATTTCATCCGGATCCTTTATTTCATTGAACAAATCAATCGCTTTATTTGCCATATTATTTTTAATATAACCTAAGAAAAAAAATAATAATAATTTTGATTAAACATACTGATAAATAGACGAAGTGATAATTCTTACCTTTCATCATTGCTCCATACATTTGCAAGATTTTCTTTGATGTTGAATCGAATAATAATTGAGCACGAGTCACATCACCACATTGCACTTTAATCATGAAAATAAAAAAAAAGAAGAATAAAATTTTCTTGTTAAAACTTACTATAGAGATGAATTAATGATGTTAATATGTAAGAATTATCTTTTATTCGTGACGGAATAAGACGATGAATAGTTGAACCACGTTGAAGATCTCCAATTTGAGCAGATGTTTTCAAAGCTTGAGTAATGATATAACTAGAAAGTGTTTGATTATTTTTTTCCTTGTATGTATCAAATAATTCAAGTGCTTTTTTAAATTGTTTCTTATCATTGAGCAATTTCATTTGAATACCCAAATCAAAATCAGATGGAATAGTCACTGAAAGTCTAACAAAAACTATTCGAGATGTCAAACGATGATTTAATAATTTCATTAGCATTGAATTGTTTTTCTTTTTAAGTTTCTTTTTTACTAGGGATAACTAATAATAAAATACTAACAGATCTAAATTTTTTCTATTCAACTTATTGAACATTAATCTAAAACTAACCAAAAATTAATCTCTGCAATAGAAAAGAGGGCGTTCTGTATTAGCGCTTACAGACATTTGTGTATTCATGACGTCACTTTTTTATAGATGCCGCCAGTAAATCGCGGTTTATCGACAGTTCTGTAGCTTAATGGGGTTTTACAGATAAATAAATTTATAATATGATTTTGATAAAGATTATATCTTTTCATTGATATAGAGGGTATGGGTGTCTCGAAAAGCACGCCCACATCCGAGTTTAAATATCCAGATAATATGTCCGTTCTTGTTTCGAATAATATCATGTTTTTCTTTTCAAACTCAACTAGTATTTTATTATCTTGGTTCCTGATGTATAAGAAGCAATTCGAAAGCTTTAAAAAAACTTTATAAAATAAAATGAAGCTAATTTCTTACACACTATTTTGATTTATAAGCGAAAAAAGCTTTTAAAGCATGACATAGTCAAATATTACAATAAGTTGTTTCCAGTGTTATTCATAAAAATTAGAATAAAATTCATGGATTGTTTCGAGCTATGAATACTTATCCATATCTGAAATACAAAATTATTAAAAAAAAACTTTTGTATGAATACGTAAAAGATCTTTGAGAAATTTCCGATTAGATTATCATGAAAGCTTAATTTAAAAAAAATGAATTTTATTAGAAATTAATATTAGTTCAAATTAAGTTCTTTTTAATGTCTAAGCATATTTGAGTGATTAGATATTTTTCACTACTAGAAAAACTAAATAAATAAAAATTTCAATGAAAAAATAGAAAAGAAATGAAACAAATTCGATCGAAATTAATTATATGTTTGCTGTTAGTGATAATCAATGTGTTAAATAAAGATCATTTTCTATATCCAATAGTAATTATATATGATACAGTTTATTCATTTTGAAGATTTGAAAAAAAAGGTACAATGAAAATAAATTGTTTTTTTTTTCATAAAAAATAAAAACCTTATGTTGAATGATGAATAATTCATAAATTATTTTAATAAGCAAAAGCCGAAATATTTGGACCTTGAAGACAAATAATATGTTATTGAATACGAGATAAAGTCATTAAACGTACTCATTTTTGCGATGTACCAATTGCGAGAAAATATTCACCTTAACTAACTAATTATATCAATTTTATCATTATTTTCTATATTAATTGTTCACTCACATGCATATTTGAACCCCCATTATTGATATTATATACATAAATAAGGGATCATCCATAAAGAATGTTTAGGTTAAAATCGCGTTTTTTTGATTCGTTTTCCTCTGTCCAGATTTGCTCATTTTCTGGATGTTCGGTGTAAAAAAAGAACAACTTTCTATAAAAAGCCTGCTTATTCAAATACACTGCTTCCTTTTTACTAAAGAACAGTTCATTAAATAAATAATGTATCAAAAATAGATGACTACAAAAGATAGTAAAAATATAAATTGGTACCAAAAAAATCTAACAACCCTCATAGTATTGTTCGAGAAAATATGTAACTGTTCATGTAGTATAATCTTCAACTATTTCAACACCATATTCATATTCAACTGATTTACATTTAGTTCATTTCCTATTTCAAAATACCCTTCAAAACAAACTAAACTTTCAAATTTCGTTGAAGTTTGTGTGAAAAAAAAGGAAAATATAGTAAATGTCTGAACAACTGGAAATATTTGACTGTCTTTAGAATATGGGTGTGAGTCGGTGCGAATATGAATAAAATATACCCACGCCTACCATCCACATCCACACCCACCCAGATTGATATGTATAATTTGTTCAGTTAGAAAAGATTTCGTTTATTTGCAATGAGAAGTTGAAGCGAGACTTATTGAAATTGCTCGGAAATTTTATTCATCTAGTGTATGTGCTCGTGAAAATCATCGTGTGATGAAATGGATTGAAGGGGCGGCAAAAGAAAGCATTGTCGTGGTTGATGGTAAAAGACAAGGAAATGGTCTTAACCAACTGAATGATCTTCGAGGAGTTGCTGCCGATCCACTAGGCACTGTCTATGTTGCTGATTATGAAAATGATAGAATCATGTGTTGATCCAAGGGAGTCACACTAGGAAGCATGATTATTAGTAGAAAGAGTGGAGAAGGAGGATCGAATCGCCTGCATGGACCCAATAATTTATCAATTGATCAACACGGCAATCTCTATATCATCGATCAGTATAATCATCGTATGCAAAAATTCGATAATCGGTTAAAATCATAGTTATTGTCAGCTGACATTCGTTAAACTTTTTTCTCTATGATGATCAATCGAATAAATTTAACATACTTCTTTTACTTTGAGTCAACGTGAGAGCAGTTGGAGATAAGAATGAGTACTCCATAAAAATGGCTACGACCCAGGCTTCAACCTTTTTCAAGGATCATTTTCTGGTAGTTTCATATTACTCTATATAGAATGTAATAATCAAACTGTTAAGTTTAAATTTTAGATATCACGATCGATGCTAGTAATAATTTCATACAATGAACTTTTTTTATTATTTAAAAAAGATTTTACACATTGTTCGATGAGACTAGGTATTGAATCCTAAAATACATTAATTTCTGTATCAAACCTGCTAGAGATATTTGAGAAAAACATTTCGTACATTTCAATTTGTTATACACCTTGTATTCAATGTTCCGTACCTTCAGCACTTAACTTCAAAGTCATCCTTCCATGAAAAACACGATCTTCAATCATCCGCTCTTCTCGATAGATGGTTCTCTCACATAATAATTAGGTTGAAGTCTACTAAGATTCTAGTTTGTTCAAGAACTGACCATCTTTACCATATGTATAAAAAAAAGACCTGCAACCGAAATTGATCTGTGTATAATATTGGAGAAGAACATAATTTCAATATCACATGAAAACTATTGTTATCAATGGGATATGATGAGTTTTAAATACGAGACGAATTTCAATGTTTTCAATGTAGTACAATATCATGTCCTCTAACCTGGTCTGTCTTAGAATCAGACGGAAAATCTCATCTGAATATGCATATGATAGTATATGAAGACGATGAAAAGTTGGAAGGAAAGTTTGGTTATATTTTATTTAGGAGAGGAGAGAAAAAATTTGAGAAGATTATGCGAAATCTGTTGGATTCTTGTGTCTGGGATAGATTGTAGGTTCTGACAATTTCCAGCCAGTTTTGTCCTAATCCTTACTGGAAACGGTGGAAAGTCGCCAGGATAGACCTAGTGTCCTCGAAGTTTCAGTAGAATCCGCTCGACGAAACCATCAATTATAGTTTGTCCAGGAATTTGGAAGTTAGAAGGTATCATAATATAATAGACGTGTATAAAACTTTTTAATTTTTCTAAAAGATTCTAACACACAGTTGATCTGAATGTCGAATAGTTAACTTTTATTGATAAAAATGTAAAAAAAAAAAGTGTTCGTATGACAAATTTTGAAGTCGTCAGTTTTAATGCATATTGGAAATAATATCGATGGTAAAGTTAGCAGTATAGTTCATATATTGAACGTTGCCATCTTTATCAAAAGACATAGGTGTCCAATAAGTAAAATCATGCCCTTTGGCACCATCCGGAGAACTTTGCCATCTGTCACCTTGCCATAGATATCCATAACCTTCAGGCCCACTAGTTCTATACTGTAACACGTTGAATTGTTGAGCATGACCTTCATTTCCTAGATTATTCTTTGTTTGATAAGGACCAAGTGGAGATGACGACGTATAGACAGTGACACCAGATCCTTCTTGACAGTAACAACAGCATGCGCCGAATACTGTATAATAAATTCCGTTGCGTTTGAACATTGCAGGCGCCTCAACACCCGACTGACCGAAGAATCCACTATTAAACTGTTTACCAAGTGAACTAAGATAATCATCAGATAGTTTCTCCACAGACATTAAGTGATCAGGATTGTAACCCTGAATGTGTGAAGTATAAATAATATAAGCATCTCCGTTATCATCTTGAAACAAATTCATATCTCCTGTATCATTCCATGTCAGACTAGTAATGTTATCATTGACCAGTTGAAAAGGGCCTTGTGGTGTATCCGATATGGCTACAGCATACAAGGACTCAGAAAAACCTGGGCCTTTAACTGGCAAATAATTAAACCACAATACCCATTTCTTCGTCTTCGGATTCCTTAAAACTTTAGGACAAAACATTATTCCTTGATTCTTCATTGAAGACATTTGAAAGACGTAACCACGAAATGTCCATTCGGAAAGATCTGATGAAGTATAAAGACTGACATTATGATTGAGTTGAAAGCCACAGCTACCCGGTTGCAATGACACACAACCTGATGGACCTGGAGGTTCTTTGCAAAGACCATAACTTGGACCAAAATAGTAGTAAAGACCATCGTATAAAAGGACACTGCCATCATGTGCATCTATGATATTACCATCGGTATCTCGTCGTGGAATTACATTGCTAATTGACACTTGCCGGCATGTGATAAGACTAATTACTGTAGTCGAAATTATGATGACGACTATAAAATTTACGAGCATTATGAAACTAGTAAAATTGAAAATAAATTTCTACGTGTTGTATAACGAATATGAAAATGAAGACAAGTTTCTTTTATTTTTTTATCGCGTTTTTTAGTATTATCATCTTAAACAACATCATCCCTAGAAAGGCATTGATAAGAAAGATGAATATTTCTTTATGTTTACAGCAGAGGTTAATAGCTTATTATTTCTAAGTTTTTTCGTTCGAACAGTTGAGGGTGTGGGTGTGGGTGTGGTTGTGGTTGTGAGTATTAATAGAGAAAACACCCACATCCACACTCCACACCCACACCCACACCCACACCCTCACTCACCCACACCCACACCCTCCTGAAGTGATATGAATTTTAAAATTTTTCTTGCACCAAAAATGAAATTTAGCATCAATACCAATTGCTTTACCACTTTTAGGTTGTTTTAAACAATGAATTATTTTTTGATAATAATCAAATGATATCATTGCTTTTTCGGAATACTTTAAACTTTCTTTATACATGTTTAACTTAGAATAAAATGTTTTTTCTTCGTTCGAAACCTGGTAGCCTTCACCACCATCAATAACTACATCAGTACTGTTTACAATCGTAGCTTGTCCATCAACAATTATATTTGATAATGTATTGGTGTTCATTATTATGACTCAGACACCAAGTTTTAAGTAATTATAATGTATAAAGTTGAACAAACGAGAATATGAACAATGTATGAATTAATTCCTTTTTTAGCATAAACAATAACTTTAGTCTATTTATTTTTTCCCACTCCAGTTTTTATTTGATAAATTACATGGACAAAATGATGCCTCCATACTGAATATAGTACACTTAATTTCTCATGTGAGATTGGCTTAAACGAATGTGAGATTGACCTAGGCGAATCCGAGATTGGCCGTATGCTATTTTCAATTCTACCTTGGCCTAGGTCAATCTAAGATTCGCCTACTATTTCTAGGCGAATCTCAGATTGGACGTATTCTGATTCTTCAATCCGACATTGGCCTGATTACAGTAGTGGCCAAAAGTCCCGCCCCTAGTAGAACATCCTAGAAATTCTAGAACCTTCCATAAATTTTATATAAATAAACAGTACTAATCACCTCCTGATCGGAACCACTCTTCATTTTTCCTATACTGTTATTAATCATTAACTATAACATAACATTCAAATATGGCCTTACAAGTGTACCAGCGGTATGAAATTGTCTTTTTATCTCAACATTCGCTAGGACCGAAGCTCAGCCATACTGCTGTAGCGAAGGCAGTTCATTGTGACGTAAAGACGGTGAAACGTTGGCTCAAGCCAGGGATGGGCGAGTCCGAGTCAAAACTCGGACTCGAGTCGACTCGAGTCACATTTTTTTACTGACTCGGACTCGACTCGGACTCGGAAATCGGATGATGTTGACTCGACTGTGTGACTCGAGTCATTCACTCGAAAAAATTTTCATTTGCTTTTATAAAAAAATCACAATATATAGAACTATTATCCATTTCAAAAAATAAGAGCCGTGGCCATTTTTTGAATAAC
>CAJNOL010003917.1:4721-18675 GCA_905250125.1 Rotaria sordida | reverse complement strand
AATACGTTGAAAAAGCCAGAATCTTTTCTGATGTTGTTTAATAACTAGAGTCCTTCGGGGTAATTCGGATCAAAAATAAAAAATTGCATCTTATTTTTTTTCGTTCTCATCCATTTTATGCAATAGAGGTATGAATTTTGGACCACAAGTAGAACAAACTCTCCTCTATCTATTGATGAAAGAATCTCCAAAAAATAGTGTATTAGAAAAAAGTATCAGCAAAAATGGCGACGGTCATGGCGAGCTGATCTGAATCACCCCATTTGGGGTAATTCGGATCAGTCATATAATCTTGTCCGGGTAATTCCGATCACTCCAGCAAAAATAGCTGGAATATTTTTCCCCAACTCATAACTTTTTTTTTATCCATTTTCATACGAAAAAAAAACATATTATTCGATAGCCCAAAGTCTTCTCGTGGGACCTGAAAATATTTCAGTGAATGAAGAAACTATCATAAGACACTAAATATAAACTCTGAGACCACCCTAAATCATGTGAAATTATATTTGGGGTAATTCGGATCAGTCTTATTATTTATTTGGGGTAATTTGGATCAAAAAGCCAATATAGTTGGGGTAATTCGGATCATTCTAGCGATTATAATTAGAGATTATTTATGAAATTCTACAACTTTCATTGTGATCTTTCCAGTAGAATTTCTAAGTATGTTTACGTTCAAAAAAAATGGTCTTAGCACTATTAATTAATTTTACAACGACACCAATGAATTATCGGGATCACTGAATTATCATGTCGTCAGTTTACTATATCAAAATAGTGCAATAACTATTATTCAATTCTTTTTTATTCACGTTTTAAATATTAGAGATTTGCTGTTGAATATGAGTCAGGTTCGATAAATTTCTCTTTGTATTTAAAAAATAAAAACGATCAAGGTTTCATTTCTCCTACATTGATATTGTACGAATTAATTTGTCGTATTATTTTACTTTATCCAGGTAGACTTCACATTTAATTTAACGAATAGACAAGGAAAAGAGAAAATGAATTATCGTCCTAGATATGCAGGGGGGAAACAGCAGACTCCACGACTCCACTTGACTCCATTTGGCTCCACTTGACTCCACTTGGCTCCACTTGACTCCACTCTGACTCCGCATGACTCTATATGACTCCACTCTTGTATGAAGTCCTTAGAATTATTCCCTTGACTATAGTCATGGCCTTAATCCCGAAATTGACTGTGTTTGCGTGTTTGTCCACAGGACAGTAGTTCGGCTCTATGTAGTGTTATATAATGGGAATATCCTTAGGGTGTGGGTGTGGATGTAAGTGTGGGTGCGTTTCTGGATGTGAGTCCTCTATTCACCCAGATCCACAGCCCCACCCACCCACACCCACACCCACACTCATCCACCCACACCCACAGTCACCCACCCACACCCACACCCACCCATCCACACCCACAGTCACCCACCCACACCCACACCCACACCCACACCCACCCATCCACACCCGCCCATCTACACCCACCCATCGACACCCACACCCACCCATCCACGCCCACCCATCCATACCCACACCGAAGGAGATTACGAGAAGACAGTCGAGTTTTACGAAAAATCATTGGCTATCAAAGAACAAACTCTCCAGCAGAACCATCCGTCCTTGGCTACGTCCTACAATAACATTGGATGGGCATATTCAAATATGGGCGAGCACTTAAAAGCAATTTCATCGTACGAAAAAGCACTGAAAATACGACAAAAAACTCTTCCTGATAATCATCCTGATTTTGTTCGATCCTGTAACAATATCGGAAACTTGTGTAAAAATATGGGTGACTATTCGAAAGCATTTTCATTTTTGGAAAAAGCAGCCGCCATCTTAGAAAGAACTTTTCCTCCGAACCATTCCGACTTGGATATTGCATCCTGCAACATCGGGGCCGTGTATGATAACATGGGCAATCACACTCAATCGCTTACATATTTGGAACGAGCACTCCATATCTTCGAAAAAACTCTCCCTCCAAACCATCCTGAATTGGCTATTACCTGCGACAACATTGGCACGACATATTATAACATGGGTGAGTACTCAAAAGCATTTACGTTTTACGAAAAAGCATCAGATATCCGCCAAAAATCTCTCCCTCGAACACATCCAGACATCGCACAATCGAAAAGGAACATTGAACTTGTGAAAGAGAAATTGTAATTGCATTTTTTTGCCAAAATAAACAAAGTTTGCTCTTTATGTTTGTCGAGATTCATTACGAATTTTTTCTATCGAATACTTCTTTTCGAGCGCGCGCGACCAGTGATATCTTCGGAGTGCGAACGATGCTGATGATGGCTGGGCAGCCATACATGTACGTAAGTTGTACGAGATGATGACAATGATCTACATGGCGACCAAAGGCCTTTCCATGCACTCGTGTACGTCTCAACAGAACGTTGAGTGTGGGTGGGGTGTGGGTGGGTGTGGGCGTGGGTGTGGGTGCAGATCTATCTGTCGATCTTAGATATCATCCATACCCACAGTCACACCGACACTCATACTCACACCCACACCCACATCCACACCCACATCCACACCAACACCCAAACCGACACCCACACCCACGCTCGCACCCACGGCCTCAGCCACACGCACCCCACCCGCACCCCACCCGCACCCCACCCGCACCCCACCCGCACCCCACCCGCACCCACATCCACACCACACCCACCCACACCCACACCCACACCCATACGCACACCCACACCCACACCCGACACCTACAGCCACAGCCACGCCCTTATCCCTCTCCCCCCCCCCCCCCCCACCTTCAGGGGTGAGTTACGCCCCTGCTGTTAGGGGTCTCATTACAGTATAGTGGATGGATTAGTCTCTATGTGGTCCTTTCTGATACGTAGGTCTTCCGAGCAGGCTCTAAAAGGCCAGCCAGGACCTATCCTGGCGTCCATGGCACACGACTGGCTCTCCACCAGGGTGGTTCATGGTTGTGCTCTCGAATACAATAGGATTGAAGTTCACTATTTTCTGTAAATAGGCATTACTTTTTGGTTCTGTGCGATTTTATTGTAGGATGCAAAAAGATGAATCACGCTGGTCTGTAGTTT
Source organism: Rotaria sordida (assembly GCA_905250125.1). Lineage (NCBI taxonomy): Eukaryota > Metazoa > Rotifera > Eurotatoria > Philodinida > Philodinidae > Rotaria > Rotaria sordida. The sequence continues at coordinate 15,583 of CAJNOL010003917.1, read as the reverse complement.
TCATACAAAATTGTTGGACTCTGTTGTTGTTTTTATCGACGACATACAGATTACCATACCGATCACAGGACAAGCCCCTGGGACTGTGGAACTGGTTTGCTTCTTTGCCTTCACTATTTCCACCCACAATGACAATGCCCTGTTTCGCGCCTTTAGGCCAACGCATCACTCGATCGTTTCCTGAACTTGCCACATAGATGGTGCCAAACGTATCGACGAATAATCCGTTAGGGGAAGCCAATTGTGTCAGAGCATCCCCTTGACCTTGACCTCCAGCGACGACAACTCCTTTTTTTGCACCTTTGTTCCATTTCATTACACGATGATTGTTACGGTCCGACACGTAGACAGCCTGTTGTCTATCGACAAAGAGATATCTTGGCTCGTTGAGTTGATTGAGACCATCACCTTTGCCGTGACCACCAGCCACGATAGTTCCATTCTTATCTCCTATTTGATATCGTCTGACTTCATGTTTCTCCTCGTCAGAGATATAGAGATATCTCTGATCATCCATGGCCAATCCCCAACAGTTGATGTTGTCGATGAGAATTTCTTGAATTGTGCAACTACGACGAGACCATCGTACGACTCGTCCATTTCCTCGATCACAGATAATGAGGCTATCCGTCTCTTTGTCGATCAACAGATCAGTTGGATATCTCAATTGATCCAATCGATTTCCTTCGCCATGACCACCAGCTACTACTTCTCCATTCGTATCACCCATCTTCCATTGGACAACACGATGATTGTCAAAGTCAGCGATGAGCACTGCTGAATCCTCATCGAGGAAGAGACCGTAAGGCCAGTCGAATTGGTTGGTAGCACTGCCTCTTTCATGGCCTCCAGCAATTGTCACCCCATTCTGTACCCATTGGGCATTGGCTGAAATATTAGGAATCACTAAAATAGATGAGACAGAAAAGGAATCTTTGCCATCGTCGCTGTCAAATAGATCCTCCTCTCTCTCGAAGAAAATACTACAAACGAAACAGCCCTCTACGAAGGGGATTTGGTAAAACTATCGAGGATGTCCTTCTCTATCATGCCGTAACCAAGAAAAGTTCTTCCTGTAAAAAAAAATTGGAAAAAGTTTTCCTAGTTTCCTATAAAGGATTGAAGCAATAAAATAATGATCTCTGTCAGACTCTGAAACTAGAAAAATGCCGAGAAGTTTTTATTAGAATCTTGTAAGGAAGATGCTAAGAAAGAGAATTTTGACTGCTTCGCAAAAAAGTGTGCATCGTCAACAATACAGGGTAGGAAATAATATTATTCCAGGGGGGAGGGGAGGGAGGGGGTATCGCTATAATTTCAAATACAGTAAATAATGAATTTTATATCAAATGAAAGCTCGTCTAAAATGGGCTTTTTTTAGTACTAAATAATAAGGATCATGAAAACTTTCGTAAGTTGAACTCTCAAAATTTATAGAATTTTATAAAATAGAATCGTTATAATTTACTTTTAGTGAATTGTAAAACAAAGTAAAAAAGGAAATTTCTTTGGAAAAAACGAAGAAACCATTGTTCTAGGGATCATAGGACATAGTTCTGATTCAGAAAACAGGATTGTGATTTTGCGTTCTGTTGTCTGTTCCTCGTGGTAGCAATTAGTTAAAAGAGTTTTTTATTTTTCTTCTGTTAGAAAGTTATAAAAGAGAAAAGCTAAAGTAGTTTGTGGAGTCATATATAAGTTCATTTTCTGATCGATGTATTTGATAAAAAAGAATCCATTCTTTTGGTGAATCAACGAAGTTCCATTACTTGAAAATGACTTTTACTTATGATACTAAACAGCGGAGAATGATTGAGAGAATTAAATGCATTGCTTTTCGTGAAGCTCGCGATGTTGGTGCAATATTTATAAATAGACAATGGGTCGTGGAAAAAATTCATCTCACGCCTCAATTTGTCACAGAATAGTGGAAGAAATCATATGACCAATGTTTTACTGATTATTCAAATACTGGTCCCAAGCTCAAATTATCACAAGCTAGTCAAGACATCATTCTTAACCCTTAAAAGCCGAGGGGGTTCCTGTGATAATTTGAAAGAACCGACCATTGGAACCGAGCTTCTGAGTCATCAGTATGATTATATGACAGTGAAAAAAGGAATTTTTTGTTTTCTTATAGAGATATAAAATATCCCTTGGAAGAGACATTAGATCTTAACGGTCCAAAATTGTTCACCTTTTCTAGTATATATATGTCGAAAAAATATTTTGAAGTGAATAACTTATTTGTTATGTTTTATACACAAGAAGTCAATAGAAACTAATATTTTCAATTACTTTTTAACAATAGAACATGAGAATTATACATATCTTAAATAAGAAAATATTTCTGTCTTTACTAAATTCAGTTATTTTCTGGTATGATATTCAGTAAAATAATTTTTACTTGAATTAAGACATAAATGTACGTTGCATTTCAAACATTTCCAATATGTCTTTTCTGAACATTTTTCGTTTTTACATCGAGTATTATTAACTGCAGAAATAAATGCAGGCCAATGATTGGAACCATCAAATCGTAAAGCCTGTGGTACATTCAATGCAGTTTCATGTACCTCTTTTGTTGGTGGTTCATTTTCTTGATCATTTTCACTATCATCTAATATTGAATGAACTGAAGCTAATTGTAATTGTTGCAGCTTCGACTTGTTTAATAGAATTCTTGCTGTTTTAGATTTGAAATTAAATAATCTGAAAGATCCATGACTTGTTATACCGTTACTATTACTATGACGGTGAGAGTTCATGAGAATCCAAGAATTGATAATCATCAAGTCGAAAATTCTCCATATAATTCTTGTATACCATCGTTTTGATTAAATGGAATTGAATGTAAAGATACAAGCATGTCCATTGCGTCGACCTCTCCCATAAACTTGTTGTATTGGTTTATGATTTGAGGTGCTTTAACAGAAACTTTACATCGTTTTCCTTTATCCCAGCGTTCTACTGTTGTTTCTGGTTCTATACCAATGTGATTATAGCCCAATAATACCCTCTTCGAATCTTTCCAGCCAACCACGATACACCGATTATTGTCCGATATATAATATTCATGGTAACCTCTTTCCTTTTCTTCAAACTACTTTTTAGTTGATACTGGGCATTTTTCTAATCGATGAGATCGTAATGTACAAGTTATTCGATAATCCAGCTGAGTTAATTTTTGTATTAATTTAGTAGATGCAAAGTAATTATCAATGAATATTGATGAACCAACAGGAACACCTTCAAGTAAATCTAATACTACGACTCCTGAAGAACCGTGTTATTTAAGAAGTGTTTCACGATGTGTATCAATTAATATAGTATTTTTTGATGCTGTTGTTTTTCTACGTGAAGCAAGTTTCAATGATGAATCAGGTAATGACGGTTCAATAGAAACAAATTTTGGTTTACCATGATGTAAGAACATTTCATACGCAAAAGCTGATACTCCACATCTAGTCCAGACTTTAAAACCTCTTTTAGCAGGTTTCTGTGGCATATATTGCCGAAAAGATGTTGGTGCTGTTGTTCCCTTATAAGCTACCATTTGGTCATCAATTGAAAGATTTTTCTCTGGTTTAACAATCAGTTTACATCGTTCATTGAAGTATTTCAATATTGGTTCAACTTTTTCAACTTTATGTTTCTCAACTGAATTATGATGAAAATCAAGTATTGATAACAAGTACATTACTCGATCACGGGTAATAACATTCGCAGCTATTGATTGTCGAGATAATGATGATCAGTAGCCTCGCTTGTTAGGTAAGGGAATTACGGATGAATAAAAAAGAAAGCTTATCAAGCAATTAAGATCATTTTCAGTCATCGGACTTTGTTTTGTTTTATTAGTTTGAATTCTAAAAAGATTCGATTGTTCAAATATATAAGAAACTAATTCTGGTGTATATTATAACTGAAAAAAATCTGTTGGTGTTGCATTTCGTGGTATGTTCGAGTCATAATCATCTGATCATTTTAATTCACCATCATAAAATGGTAAATTAGATTTTAACTTTTTTCGTAACCATGATTCATATTGTCTCATCTTTTTTGTAACACCTTCATCATCAGCTGATTCACAGAATACATCTGACTCACAATTTACACTATCTTCTCCAACATCATCACTACCAATATCACTTATATCTGAATTCATTGAATAAAGTATATCATCATCTGAACTATCATTTTCCGTTATTTTAGATATATCCGAAATATTTTTCGAATATGATACAGGACAACTCGGACTTTTAATCCTATATATACTAATAAATTGATAGAACGCAAGACATAGAAGATCGAACAGAAAAAAAATTCGTCATCATATCTATAACTAACACACTAATGCGCGTTCCGTCTTCGTTTTGATATTTTATGTGTTTTTATTGAATGATAGAATATTTCGGACCGTTATGACCGAATGTCCCTTCCAAGGGACATTTTCTTCGTAATGTCATAATGCATCAGTAAATCGGTTAAAAAACTCCGATATGGTCTCATTCGATAGCCCGATGCTATGTCTTGCGATGCCACTCAAAAAAACAGACTTTCATATTGTATTAATAAATAAGCAAAAGCTTCAAAGTAAAAAATGACATTCAAAAAATCATGTGTCTTAAAAAATCCATTGTTTTGTCTAACAGGCACTCAATACTGATCTTTTACTATTTTCATGATCTATCAGGTTATCTTAGTCCAAGAAAATACTGGATCTTGTATATGAAGTTTTATTAAATGTTTTATTGAGATTTTTTCAACGTCCCTTGAACGGCAAAATCAGCTTTTACGGATTAAAGCAAGTGGTCAACAAGGAGAAAGTTGTCCTATTGTGGCGAAGGAGATTGCAGAACAGCAAAAAGAATATGTCGTTCTAAGAACAATCAATAATTATCATCGTAGAAAAGGATTGAAGCCATTCCATTTTATTCCAAAACCGTTAAAATCGGAAACTCATATATCAGATCGGTTATGGCTGTGCGATTGGTTAAAAGGTTGGACCGAACAGGAGTATGAGTTCTTTTCTCACATTTACACGCACACGCACACCCACATCCACACTCTCACGACACACTCAAGCAGTTCAATAAAGTAATGGCGTTCAAAGAGCTTAAGAAACAACGGGCAAAAATGAGTATATGAGTGAATGGTTGAGAGTGATGATCAACAGAATTCTCTTAACCCTCATTCATATGTGGTCGAACTCTTTTAAAAAGAAAGATTTCGAAGAGCGCAACATGATAGAATTGTTGGATTTAAAATGATACGGGACGATCTCTTGTAACAAACCTCAGACCTAACTCGACTATGTTTTGATGAAAGATATGACTTTCTAAGGTAGCTCGATGTCGAATTCACAGGTTGAATAAGATCACTTGAGGATGTTAAAACGGTCCAATTCTGTTGGATACTATTTTATTGATGAAAATAATTCGAGGCAAAGAATTTTATTTAAAAATAAGTAAATCCTCTTTTCTATTTATCGAAATTTCGTTGTCAGAACTTTCTCTTTATTGATTAAATAATTTTATACAAATGACCTAATTTCTTTCTTTATCGTGTATAAACTGTACTCAGTAGTCAGATATTTTTTGTATAATTTTACACATTGTGCCATGCAAAATCTTATTTGCTTGAGAAAATGTGTAAATAACTTACCCAAAGTACTTGTATTTGATGACTTTACAACCGGTCGCATTTCATTCATAGCTGATGCTAATGGGTGATCATCGTTGTCATCAATCTCAATTAAATGTACAAGATGTGAGCCATTTGATTGATCTAAAGGATCGCTCTTCACGCGAAACTGTGAGCCCATTTGTAAAATAATTTCATTTTCATTTTCATATTCTGTATATCCAGAAATTTTTTTTCCATTAACAGCTTCAATAAGAAAAAGAGTTGAGTTTTTGTCGTTACCAAGGAAATTTTTAATAACGTTGACTGATGAAGAACATGAGTTAATGCTCCACCACGTCACAATCTGATTTTCGGTGAAATTCTTGCCAATATCAAGTGGTATGCCTCTCCACACCACCTCTTTGACAGTAGGTAACTTATCCAATGCTGTATCAAATAGTTTTAAATATAAAAACCATATCTTTAATCCTTGTCGATTTTCAGATCGTAATGCTTTATTTAATGTACGATACAAAGTAGCTTCACCCCATTCCATCGTGTAGATATAAATAGCAGCTGATTGATCATGTGAAAGTCCATGTTCTGATGGAAAATGACAGCTGCGTTTGGCTATCTTTATCCAATAAGGCAGATTATCTATTTGAGGTTCGATAGGTTCTAGTGCTTTTTCAATGGGAACTAGTTTTTGACTGCGATAGCCATAAACAACTGGAAGTCTCTTAAATGAAACATCGATATCACCAAAACGATTCATCTCGTACGTGTTTTATATGCTGTTGAACGTTGATGAAAGTGTGATTGTTATGAATCCGAAGCAGTTGATAAAAATATTTTTGGTTTGCTTTGCTATAGAGCATTCTAGAAAATATGTCTTTAGTACTTCCTCTTTCTGTATAAAAATAGAAGAGCAGTCATCCTATTCCGCAAAGTTGAACATTCCGGAAACAGTTCCGACCCCGGAATCGTTTCCAGCGATTCCGGAATAGAATGTACACCGAGTCCCCAACAATTCCAAGGAATTCCGTTTAATTCCGGAATTCCTCAATTAAACAACACCGGAATCGCTGGGAATTGCTAGGAACTCCGCCCAATTCCGTCTAATTCCGGAATTACAACTTCTGTTTTTATTCTATCAATCTTTATCGATGTAATAACTATCCGATCCCGTTTAGGAATTCCGGATTTGAGCGGATCCGGAATCGGTGGGAATTTGTAGGAATTCCGCCCAATTCCGGAATTACAACTTGTGTTTTTATTCCATCAATCTTTATCGATGTAATGATCATCTGATTCCGCTCAGAAATTCCGGATTTGAGCGGATCCGGAATCGGTGGGAATTGGTAGGAATTCCGTTCGATTCCATCCAATTCCGGAATTACTACTTGTGTTTTTATTCTATTAAACTTTATCGATGTAATCATCATCCAATTCCGCTTAGGAATTCCGGATTTGAGCGGATCCGGAATCGGTGGGAATTGGCAGGAATTCCGTCCAATTCTGGAATTACAACTTGTGTTTTTATTCCATCAATCTTTATCGATGTAATAATCATCCGATTCCGCTTAGGAATTCCAGATTTGAGCGGATCCGGAATCGGTGGGAATTACTAGAAATTCCGTCGAAATCCGTCCAATTCCGGAATTACAACTTCTGTTTTTATTCTATCAATCTTTATCGATGTATTGAGGGTGTGGGTGTGGGTGTTGGCGTGAGTGTGAGTGTGGATGGGTGTGGGTGTGTGGGTAGGTATGGGTGTGGGTGCATGTGGGTGTAGGTGTGGGTGTGGGTGTGGGTGTGGGTGTGAGTGTGGGTGTGGGTGCGGGTATGGGTGTGTGTGTGGGTGTGTGTGGAGTGTGGGTGTGGGTGTGGGTGTGGGTGTGGGTGTGACTGTGGGTGTGGGTGTGGGTGTGACTGTGGGTGTGGGTGTGTGTGTGTGGAGTGTGGGTGTGGGTGTGGGTGTGACTGTGGGTGTGGGTGTGTGTGTGCGTGATGAGAAGATATCCGCATCCACACTCACACGCTCATCCACACCCCACACCCCACACCCGCAACCACAGCCACACCCTACAGTTATAACGCTCAGCCGATGAGTGTGATACGAAGGCTGAGCGGTTCCGGAATCACTAGGAATTCCGCGGAATTCCTTGCAAATCCTTGCGATTCCGGATCCGTAAGATACCCGGAATTCCGTCCCGGAATTACATCCAGTTATAAGGGTCAGCAGATGAGTGTGATACCAAGGCTGAGCGGTTCCGGAATCACTAGGCATTCCGCGGAATTACTTCCGAATCCTTGCGATTCCGGATCCGTCTAATATCCGGAATTTCGTGCCGGAATTACATCCAGTTATAAGGCTCACCAGATGAGTGTGATACCAAGGCTGAGCGGTTCCGGAATCACTAGGAATACCGCGGAATTCCTTCCAAATCCTTGCGATTCCGGATCCGTCCAATATCCGGAATTACGTGCCGGAATTACATCCAGTCGTAAGCCTGAGCCGATCACTGTGATACTAAGGCTGAGCGATTCCGGAATCACTAGGAATGCCGTGGAATTCCTTCCGATTCTTTGCGATTCCGGATCCGTCCAATACCCGGAATTCCGTGCCGGAATTACATCCAGTTATAAGGCTTACCAGATGAGTGTGATACCAAGACTTGGCGGTTCCGGAATCACTAGGAATTCCGCGGATTTCCTTCCGATTCTTTGCGATTCCGGATCCGTCCAATACCCGGAATTCCGTCCCGGAATTACATCCAGTCGTAAGCCTGAGCCGATCACTGTGATATTAAGGCTGAGCGATTCCGGAATCACTAGGAATTCCGCGGAATTTCTTCCAAATGGTTGCGATTCCGGATCCGTGCGATACCCGGAATTAGATGCAGTTATAAGCCTCAGGAGATGAGAGTGATGCCAATGCTGAGCGATTCCGAAATCGATAGGATCTGTTGTAAAGGATTCTGGAATCGGATTGTGACCTGGTTGAATTTAGTTCCGGAATCGGTGGAATTGATTCCGGGACGGGAACTGATTCCGGAATGTTCAACATCGCGGAATGGGATGTATTCTCTAATAGAAAAAGAAATTGCTTCTTTTTGTCCTGATAGTCTATTTGTGACTCTGATAAAAAGAATATGAACACTATCAGCAGAAAGACTTGCATCCTCTGTTTCTTGAAGATTTGTCTTCAAGTGGCTTATGTAAAACTCTTAACTATTCGAAGCGTGCTGTATCATTTGCAAAGATCGATTAGTGTACGATAGCATTTTATGATTTACAAAATAGATAAAATCACCGCAAAATCAACAATAATAATAAAAACTTCTTGTGGTTAAGTTATTATTGCAAGCAGAAAAAAAGTCACGCATACAATTTTCGACCGTGATTCGATTACTTCTAAGATCATGCCGACAGTTCTAGGGAGAAAATTATCGCTTTTAGCAGAAACGTTAAAGCAATTGATTAACTCGTTGTGAACATTTATGAAATAAATATTTGTTATAAAACGTAAGTATATGTTTGATGATTACTTCAACAGTGCGCAGCTTAAAATATGAACGGAATTTCTCAAGATAGTTTTCCAAAATCGGAAACCGGTGAATGTGACAATTAATTTTGAAAAAAGTTTTAACTGCTATGGATTAAAAATAGAACAATCATCTGAAAAGGATAGACCCACCTCAGCTCAATCCGTAGCCTAAAAAATTTTGAAGAGAATCATATTTTGGTTTGAATTGGCTTGTTTTTATGATGAGCACTCATGAGCTATAAGCTTTAGTTCATGAATAAAGCTTAACTCATAGGCTAATTTCAAAATTAAAACGTAGTATTGTTTAGCTATTTTCTGCTAGACATTCCAAACGTTATAACTTGTGGAAATTCTAAATTTTGTTTATTTGCTCACACTTATCGAAAATAGAGAGCAAATAAATATATAAAAAGAACGAAATTCATTCAATGATCAAAGTTAATCTGTTTCATTCATCTTAACGAAGTACGACATATCAAAGGCTTAACTCAGTTCTATATGGGTGTGGGTGGCTGTGGGTGTGTGAAGATGGAAGCTCCACTCAAAACCAAACGCACACCGACACTTACACCCAAGTGATTCAATCTTGATGTTTCACATTATTGTCAGTGGTGAAGGTTATTCCTTTAACTCTGCTGCATTTTTGAGTGAAGCAAAGCTTTCTGCCCTCACTGTTACAGATTTTACTATGGTTGACAAATTTTCGTCTTTATTGTCACTTATCGCTCTCTGATTGACATTTTCTGCTCTCCATCTGTGAAGACTGTTTACTGACCAGAAGCTGTCGCACTGGTACTCTTATCCACACTCAAGTTTTACCATTGTCTCCGTCTTCTTTTCATAAGTGATCTAATTAAATTCGTAGTTACATTATACAGATTGTCGTTTTTTATCTCCTTAATAACTGAAATTGATTAATAGAGTTGACGAACAAACGAGTGAAACAAAGCTTCTTACATACAGATAGCATGATAGAATTGAGATGAATGAAAAGATCAAAGCTACATGAGGCAGCTACGAAATAGTGAATAAATGCAGACGATAATCAACATAAATTGACAAGCCGATCGGCTTGAATAAAGTCAATCACGTGTCTTAATTTTATATCTTTATCGATTGTTTCAAATATCTACAGTGTGTGGGCGCTGATTGTATAAAATTCAAAATAGTTCCTTTTGCTTTTCGAATCTCCCTAATAATTTACTTACCATGGCCAAGTAATTGAAGCTGAAATTTTCTGACTAAAGTTAATAGTATGCTGTTGTTGATAGAATTTGTTTGCACCTTGCACCGTTGGCTTGCTTTTTTTAAAGTGATTTGTTTCTTTACTTTTGCAGCATGGCAACGCTTTCTGCTTCGTTTTTGCGTGTGTATACCTTCTTTTCTCTGTTTTTTTTATCATTCTTATCGAATAAGCACTCTATGAGAAGAACGGCACATACGAGTAATAAAAGATTCACCGATAGTGAAGACAACAAGTGACGACAAAGAAGCAAAAAAGACGAATATATGCTTGGTGAGGATGTGGGTGTGGATGGTGTGGGTAGGTGTGAGTCTGGGGTGTGGGTGGGTTTGGGTGTGGGTTTGGGTGTGGGTGTGGGTGGAGTGCGTGGGTGGGATGTGTGGGTGTGTGAGTGTGGGTGTGGGTGAGGCTGGGGTGTGTGGGTGTGGGTGTGGGTGTGGG
>CAJNOL010003916.1:0-18684 GCA_905250125.1 Rotaria sordida | reverse complement strand
AACATTATGCAAGTAAGAATTGAATATTCGTTTTCTTTTTCCCTACTGCTCAAAATATGTTAAAAAAGAAAAACAATATTAATTTGTTTAGATCATGTAGCATCAGTGAATAATGTTGCTTTTCATCCAAATGGAAATTTTCTTTTAACTGCATCAAGTGATGCTACATTAAAAATATTTGATCTACTTGAAGGACGTCTTATTTATACATTACATGGTCATCAAGTAAGAACATATTTTAATAATTATAGATGATATATATAAATGACAGAGCCATGAAGCTTGAACTGACTGAAGACTAGAGAGCTGGTAGATCCAAGTTTTTGTGTACTCGAGCTCGACAGACTCAGATCTGAGTTTTTTTTCTTTATCAATATCTGGTACTGTGTGTTTGCATGAACAAGTGAAAGATCAAAATTTTAATTATTTATTGGCTACTCTTAGAAGAAAGTTAACATACAATTATTTCTTGTTGTTCACTTTCCCGATTGAAAAGTTAATTGATATATTAAAATCGTCAAATCAATAGTCATACCAAAATCTTCAGCTGTAGGGAATAGTCTTAGTTGTATTTACGAAAACGAGATCAAAACAAAAATATATTCTATGTAATCGATGTGAATATTTACTTATAGATAAATCATCTTCTAGCACTAATTCACTATCTAAGTATATTCATAGTTGTCAAAATAAAAAAACCAAAACAGCTGTTCCAGATCGAATTAAGCAAGCAATTAGACATTGCTTATGTTGAATTTGCAGTACTTGACTTTCGACCATTCAAAATAAGTAATGATATCGATTTTAAAAATCTTGTACAAAAACAAAATTTTAATGATGGTCGATACTTGTCCATAGCGAGCTGCGAGTCTACATTTTTGTGAACCCGACCCAAAGCTTCACTAGATTCAAATTAAGGCTAGGGTACGTTTAAACATTTGTTTCTCATTCTATCAGATTGATAGATTAATACTGTGCATTGAAATTGTTGTACACAAACATGAAAACTTTTCACTACTTTCGATGATAAATAATAGTATTTTCGTAATGAAGGAGACTTGGAAAACATTCTTTAGGAAATATTGAATTTTGTATGATCAAATATTATATCATACATTATCAATGACTTGGTTCACGTTCAGTTGTTAAATTTATATGTGTAAGAAATATTTTTTCAACGAAATGACCAAACCAGCAATAGAATTTCTTTTTCTTTTTGTGTGTGCTACTGCTGTTCCTCAGTAAAACAGATCAAAAAGTCTTTTTTTTCGAGAGTCGAAATTCATCAAACACAAATGTTGGTATGTTTCTTCAAGTACACGGTTTTTTTATGTAAGAAGCACTCACTATATTTCATTCACTTCTTCCTATTCTTAACTTTCCGACAAGGGTCTTATAAAGACCGTTGACCCTTCTCTAGATTCTAACTGGCCCATCACCAATTATGGCATACATTCTTTTTTCTTCTTTTTAGGGACCTGCAATGAGTGTAGCATTTTCAAAACAAGGAGATTATTTTGCATCAGGTGGTCAAGATCAACAAGTAAATCATATTATAATTCATAATCTAAAAATTTTTTTTCATATTTACTCATAACTTTTTTTTTTGGTAAGGTTCTTGTTTGGAAAACTAATTTCGATACAACTGCACCATTTGTTGATACAACTAATATAAGAAATAATAAATATACAAATGGAAGTGATCTAACAAGTAATGATTATAGTACAACATCACGAATCTCATCGGCAAATATTCAACAAAATAAACCACAAATAACATCCTTACGTGAAAAATCTAATCCAGAAACAAGTGATGAACGACGAGCACGAAAAGTAAACATTTTTTTTTCTTGCTTGAAAAATTTTTATTGATTATTGAGTATATATTTAGATCGAAATGTTTAGTGGAAAATCAACAACACGTACATTCGATGATGATGATCGTCTTGAAATAACAAATATTGGACCAGCTTATGAAAATGGCATAGCTCGTGTAAGAAGAATAGTTTTATATCACGATTTCTTTTTTTTATTTCATATCTTTTTTTTTTTAGTCAAATAGTGCTTCAGCTTGTTTAATTAATTCAGCAACAGTAGCTAATGGAACAAGTAAAAATAATCGTGCGACATACGATGTTGAAACTACTGCTCATCAGACATACTCACCACAATTAACAAATACACTTGAACATATTGTTCAACAATTAGATATATTAACAAAAACAGTATCTATACTTGAAACACGTTTGACAATGACTGAAAGTAAATTACAAGATTTAAATGATCAAGGACAAGGTAATAAAAAAAAAGTTTAACTTTTTCTTTTCTTTTTTTTTTCTTTTTATGTGAATATGTCAGATTCATGTGTTAGTTTTCTTTTTCTGTACACCTACGTTTATGTATGAATAATTTCATTTCAATTTTATGTTCAACATATATAGTTCAGCATGACTTCAATGTTTTCTTTATTTGTGGGTAAAACAAAATATTGTCATCTTTTTTTTTTGTGTTCTTTCTGTGTGTGTGTGTGTACTGTAGCTCTTATGAATTAATTCTTTTTATGTCTATATTCAAACTAAATCACAGAACACTATAAAAAAAAATGATGTAAATCACCAAACATTAGTATGGTTTCAAAAAACTACTATAGTTCAATAATGAAGCTAGTTTGAAATAAATACGTATAAAGAATTCTAAAGCTTCGACAGAGAGAGTAGTGCAATTATGAAGTTATATAACCATCATGTAGTGCTGATTCAACAAATCTTATTAATATTTGTGACCCTGTACATATAGTCTGATTCAAACGAATGTAGAATGAATTTTAGTTACTATCGAGAAGTAAACAGCAGATTTCAAGTATGAAGCCTTTAAATTTTCAAGAAACTCCTCAAGACTTCAAGGCTAAAGCCCTTGTTGTTCCTCTCTCAGTTATTATTCAAAAAAATCATGAGAAGTAAACTGAAACAGAACTTTATTAACATTAGTTTTTGTTGTAAATGTATATTTAAATTCAAAAACGGAAAAAATTCATCTTTTTTTTTTAAATATAGTCTTTCAATTGTTTTTACTATTTCCATAGGTTTTATTCAACAAGAACAATGAAAATGATCATTAATATATATTTGACTAGACTAAGAATTGAATTACTTCTATACAAGAAAAAAATGGAATGATTAAAAAAATTAGTGAGGAGAGAATATGACATGATGGGCGTTGTTCATTTTGAGCTCGAATTCAAGTTTTCTATATACTAAAAAATAACAACACGATATAATAGTAAAAATTTAACCATAGTTTGGCGATACCTTGCGATTGAATTTTGATGTCGTCGGTTGATTCTATAATAAGAGGGATTGATAGAAAGAGATAGAATATATGCTTCAAATTAAATTAATCAAAAATAAATTCAGCTCCTTATTAATCAAAAGTTCTTCATAAAAAATGTTCGATAATTTTGAAGCAACCTTGGACTGTGTGTTTTTCGTTCTCTTACTATTCTTTCAAAATGTCGTCTTTTGATTGCTCTAGCAAATCAAGAAGGGAACAGCTTATTCTTGTACTTAGTACTATGTAACCTTAGTATCTAGTTGTATCATTTTCTACACACACGTCGCTTGATATTTCAACACAAATTGTACTACCAATCGATCTGTCTATTAAAACTCCTTAATAATGCTGGCGTCAATCAAACTGTTTTTTTTTTGTTATGTGGTTATCATTAGAGTTATCTTTCTGAGTAAATATTCCACTGAAACGTTTAAAAAATTGAACTAAAAATCAGGTTAGCCTCTACCTTTGACAAAGGCCTGTTCCACGTATCTATCGTAGGTTTGAGTTAGTGATGTATATATTAGTTGTATAGTATGTGAATTTTTCAACGAATCAAAATATGTATATAAATTTTACCGTGAAAACTTGCATGACTCATATGTAATTGTGTCGGACGTAGTTTAATTAATTAAATAAATGAATCATGATGTGCTCATATGGTTTCCAAGGTAACTAAAAGTTTTTCAGAGAAAGAGTTCAAAAAAAAACTTTTAATTAATTGTTAGAACAGATTGATCTTGGAATAAATAATACTGGCAGCTATCCTTAACATTTGATGAAATAAAATTAAAAATATCTCCTTATCTTTATATTTTTATTTAATGATAACAGAACTTATGGTCAGTCCTAAGTATAATCATATTTTCTTTTGAAAAAAAGGAAGAATAGTTTCATCTATATGTATAATATGTCATTGAGTGTATGTCACAATTACACATTCAAAAGAATGACATTTACTTCTTTTTATCTAAATAAACTATAATAAAATATGAGAACATATTTTCTAGAAGTTTGAATTATTAATTAACATCTTAGTGCATATTAGTTTATTTTCATGATTTCATCTAATGTAATAAAAACTTTGTTTTTTTTTTCTGTCTATGATAAACATTGAAGTATACATGTATACTCTTGAGATTTAATTAATCAACAATTCATTCATGAGAAAACTAATTTAGATGACATTAGAAAATAGATGTATTTCTTATGGCTTTTCTTTACATAAATACAAAATGATAGAATGTCACGTATGTATAAACAAACTGAAACATTAAACTCGAGAGACATATCTTGATTGAGAATTTTTCTAAACAATCATAATGACAATTCCTTGGATAAGATTGTTAATAACTGTTAAATACATTCTCTCAATTCTCGAAATCATTTAAAACCCCTATAATTAGAGGGTTGATGTTACGTGTCTTTCCTTTATTAGCTTAATGTCACTAATTAAAAAAATTGATATTTTCGTTTGAGTTTCAATGGCTTTAACGTGTGATTAATTTATCTAGAGGATTAAACAGTTTTTTCTTTCCAAAATAAAATGGACAAGAACATCGACATCTATGAATGATTTTCTCACTTGATCATCATCATAGAGGGCTTAATCACTTGACCAATGGTCAACAATGCTCAAAACAATATTGACCATTGTCCGTTTGAGCACAATACAAACGATCAAAAAATAACATTTTTATTTGATTGATCAATAATTTAATTTTTTTAACTAATAAATTATGCCGCAAAGAACACTTTTAATTACTGATTTCTTTGCTAAATGTCGTTCGACATCTGCTTCACATGCTACTCTCTTCGAAAAACCTATGAAAGTAATTAAAATCAACGAACAATCAAACACAAAACAAGAACTAATCAATGTAGATTTCGATCAATGTACACCGAATATTTCTCTTGAAGAAAATATAACATCATCAATATGTAAGCGAATTAATTCATACACAAAATTTATCATATTCATGATAATTTTCAATCTATTTTTAGCAACAACAAAAAATCATGATACGATCGAGCCAAGCGAAATTATTTCGAATAATAATTATCCATTACAAGAAACTTCTTCAACAAAATCATCAATATCTACTCGAATTAAATTTGTTCGTCATCATAGTGCTCCACTTCATCATCGTAGTCCAATTAAAATACGTGAAAATGCCATAGCACAACAAGATCTTGAAGATATACGTACACGTATTCGTGCATTTAGAAATGATTTGTATAAATATAAATCAACATATTCTCGTTCACCTATTAAACGTTCTAATATCATCGGAGATGTTTCATCAAGTCCATTTAAACATCCTACACCAGTAAAAAGGTATAAAATATCAATCATACATCTCTAATAATAATAATAATAATAAATTTCTTTTAAGTTATCCATCTGTTCCAGCTTATGAACGTTTTAGCTCACTTACAACTACTATAGAATTACCATTACCAAATAAATATGAATTATTACTTGAACAATATAAACATCTTGATTTTCTTGTTTGTCATACGCACAATAATGGTGGTATAAGTACATTTGAAAAAGTTCAACATGTTATACAACAAAAAACAAAACGGTAGTTTTTTTTTTTAAATTTCGAATAATATTGTTTTTTTTTTCTTTTAGAAATTTTACTTTACAAACACTTGGTCGTATTAAAACAATTTATCCAACAATGTTTAGTTTTCAACAAGAAAAAATTCAATTACCAACATTAAGTCCAATTAAACTTAAATATGAATTAACAATTACGCCAAGTATTTAAATTTTTGAAAAGATTATTTTAAATGATTTATTTGATTTTATTTTAGTTGATTTTGGTATTGAATCAAATATGCAAATAACTCCATCAATTATTATTGAACGTATTGATTGTTTTCGTCGTGCTCTATTTGATCTTGTCAAAAGACATCATCGAGTAAAAAAAATTAAAAATTTTTTTCGAAAAATTCATTTTCCTTTTAATATACACTGGAGAAAGCGACAATTTACAAGTTTAGTTTTTTTTTTTACTTCCCACAAAAACCTTAATTTATATAAAAGTGATTCAATCACACACAACACAATGTAAAGTTATGAACCAATGATCTCGCTGATAAAACGATAACTGAATGTTTGATATTCACTTTTTGAATTTATTGAAGTGTTATAAGAGAAAAACTAGCGCAACTACTAGTTACTCTTGTATAACACTTCATATACAATTAGACGAGCGTGTTAAACATTCGCATTTATACTTATCTCTTAATTATCGTATCTAGTGCCCCTGGATATTCTTCTTCCAGATTTTTTTTTCCACTGTTGTAAGCGATAATAAGAATCTAAATATTGATTTGTATAGAAAATTTTATTTCTAAGAAGAAGTTTTTGATAATCGCTAGTTTTCTCAGGATAAGATTTCTGAAAAATCCAAACCAAAGTTTATCAACTCATGAAATTCGCAAATAGAATTCTGTTTGTATTATCTAGAACAAAAGAGCAAATAATTGTCTATCAACAGAAATGTCATCCTATTCTCCAAGACATGTTTTTTTTGATCGAGATATATCAACTTGAGGATGTCAGGTTGATATATCTCGGTCAAAAAAAACATATTATAGAGAATACGACGATATTTCATTGGATGTAGAATTGTTATTCGATTATTATAGATAATTCAAAACAGAACTTTATTTGTGAGTTCCAGGCACTGAAAAAATCATTTCATTTAGAAAAATCATGATTTTACATTCTTATTAATGTTTTCGACATTAAAAATAAATTTTAGTGGTATAATTTTGAGAGCTAATTTTTATACATAATATATTTTTTTTTAGACATTTTTATCAAATAAACTTCAATTAAAACTTGAAGAACTTCCTAATGATGAAAATCTTGCTCGTTGGCATCCAGATTTTGATCTATTAAATATTCCTGATATTGATATATCAACATTACCTGAATCACCAGATAAAGACTATAAACAATTATTAGCATCACCAATTGAAATTTGTCATTATGCTGAAAAAACACAATCACAACGTGTTAAACGTGCATTATTTTCAACATTTTCAAATGATGATGATGTATCATCAACAATAACATTATCATCACCAACTAAAGAAATATATTCAATCGATGGAATATCACCATCATTAATTGAAAAAGTAATATTTTTATTTTATTTTTTTCAGTAATAAAAATCAAAATTGATGATTTTTATATTTGTAAAGATTCGTTCAAAAGAAACAAATAAATTATTATCAAATACAATTGATCAACAAAAACAAATGCTTTCTTATCTTGAACAAACAATTAATATTGTTCAACAATTTTTTATTGCTGAACGTGCAATATCACTTCAATTAGATTATGTTGCTAAACAAATTCGTGATTGTCATTCAGGTCACTTTTCTTATAGTAAGAAATAAAAATTCTATTGAATCATGTTTTTTTTTATTTTATTATGTACATTTTTATTATGTTATTTGAATAAATTTAGATCAATCAACGGAAATTCTTCGTTTCCTTCATACATATCCGGCAAATAATGGATGGCTTTCAATAATTACTATTCGAGGAAGACATTTTATTAAAATTAATCGACATAAATCAATTAATACAATAATTGAAAGTATTCAACGAGAATTACAAAACTAAAAAAAAAACTTTTTTTTTTTCTTATATGTTAAAAAAAAACAAAGAAAAGACTTTGTTTTTGTTCGACAATATCATGCATTTATTAATCCTATGATCTAATTGAAATTTCTTGTTTTTTTCCCTTTTCTTCTTTTGTTTTTTGCTTTATTATGAACATAGCTATGCCTATCGGGAGTCGATGAATTATCGTTCGTACTCGATCAACTGAAATATAGATGAGCTATGAACTAAATAATAATTTCATTTTTTTTCTTCTTTTATTAGATCGAATGGATAATATAATACTTTGAAGTTTATCAATAAATTATGAATTAGTTTTCGTATATTAATAGTTTTTTTTTTCTTTTTTTGATATATAATTATTCGTTAGCTTGTGTTGATATATTCTTGATAAAAGAAAAAAATTAGTTGCACATGACTGACAAGTTATAGTTATCAAATGAGATAAATTAATTCCAGTTACTTCACAATTATCTTGCATGTTTCCTTTTTTTTTTTTTTTTATTCATTAGAAAAGCAAAAACATATATATCAATTTTTAAATAAAAGATCAAAGTACCGAAAGTATCTGACAGATGACAATCACATAGTCAAGACTATGTGTATGTCATTCATAACTTATTCATTTCTTAGTTGATCAAATTCGACACATCATCTTCTAAAGTCATACAAGCATTACAAATTTTAATAATCGATCAAGAAATTCAATTGTATATATATCTCGATCAATTGATGAACAATTGAATCTAACATAATAATCTAATTTTTTTTCTTTTTTTAGATTTGTTTATATCATAATTAATATCTTTCTAAAAATAAGATTATCATATTGCATGATTTTATAATATAACAAAATCAATGCAATTAATAATAATAATAATAATAGTAACAATACAATGTGTATATTTCATTTCATTTCGTTCTCGTACTTTCTTTGTTTTATTTCGTCTCTTTGTTTCTCTGTGTGTATGTATATATAAATGTCTTACTCGAAATCATTTCATCGCAGTCTGTTATCAATGCACGCAAATGCGCGAAAAAACTAGTATTACATCAACAATGAAAAAAAAATGAACATATGAATTGTTGTGTGTGTGTATGAAAAAAAACAAGAAGCCAACGAACAAACAAAAAAAAAATAGAGCCAAGTGTTTTTTCTTCTTATCTCATCACACAGACTTCGTTTGTCTTCACTCACATACGTACAAAGAGACACACACACACACAAAAAAAGAAAAAGGAAGGCGACTGGCTGCCTAGCACGGCCAAGAAACAAGAAAAAAAAAGAAAAACATGAAGAAAAAAAAAAAGAAAGAAATGTAGAGACCGACCAAACGGTGACAACAACAACAACAACGGCAACCAAGGACAGAGAAGAAAAAAAAGATAGAGCGACGGTCATGCACACACACACACACACACACATAAACACACACGCATCAGCATCAACATCATCAAAATGGCACTCGAGACGAAGTGAAAAAAAAGAAGAGAGAGAGAGAGACAAAAAAAAAACGGCACACATGAGAGAAACTCGGTGGTTGAACAATGAACAAAAGATCCACACAAGTTCTCTCATTCAAGCCAGAAGATCGCAACAAACAAGGAGAAAAAACTGGGGAAGGTTAGAGAAAAAAAAACAAACAAATGATTGGCTGTTTCATCAGTAGGTCTTCTATGACAGATCCTATGGAATAATAATGAAATAATAAATAGTAATCTTCGTTTTTCTCTCGTTCTATTAATTTAACTTACTTGTGAAGCAATAAGTGATGGATCATTTTGTTGTTGTGAAGGTGGTGGTGCTGATTGTTGTTGTGGTTGAGGTTGAGCTGCAACTGTTTGTTGTGGTGCTTGCATAAAAAGTGCTGCATGAGGATGTCCATGATGATGTGGTGAATTAACTAAACAAAATGCACCCGGATGACCATTAGCTATTTGTAATTGTTGTAATTGTTGCATCGGTAATACAAATGTGGCACCACTTTCATGTCCTGGTCCATGTGATAATTGCATGTAGGACTGCATAGCTGGATTAAAAACGCCTAATGGCTGTCGAAGTTGTGCTGCTTGAGCATACATTGGATGATGAGCTGGATGTTGTGGATGTGGTGGTGGACCGGATACAATTGGTGGTGCTTGTTGTTGTTGAGCAGGAGCTTGTTGAGGAAGCATTTGTGCTGCTGACATTTGTGGCCATGGTGGAAATACCACAGCTGGCGATGAATAAGAAACTGTTTGATCCATTGGATATAATGGATGACCACTTTTCATGTCCTTTCAAAAAAAAATTAATTAATTAATTAATTAAATGAAAACTATCATTTTCACTTACATCTAAACCTGTTTTATACAATTTCTTATTTTTATTACTAGCATCAGCAAATTTTACATGTACGTGTTTATCAGCAAAATCTATTTAACAAAAAAAAAGAAACAAAACGAAATTTAAATAAATTTCATTGATATTATTTTTGTAGAATAAATCTATACCTGGAAAACTCTGATTATGGAATCGATTAATAATTGCTTGACATTGTTCTTTATCATTCATGCGTGCAAAACCAACACCACGTGATTGTTTTTGTTGATCACGTAGAATACGTACACTAACAACAGTACCATATTGACTAAGTGCTTGTCGTAAATCTTGTTCTGTCATTTGAGGATCCAAATTAGCAAAATATAAATTAGTTGTATCTTGTTCTTGTTGCTGTGAAGACTAAATTTTATTTATATATATAAATTTATTTATTTATATTTAAGAAATTATATTTTCTATATATATACTTTAGCTAATTGGGCAGTAAAACCCTTTTTTTGTAATTGAGCTATTGCCATTTGAGCATCTTCAGTAGATTCAAAATCAATAAAACCAAAACCTTTACATTTATTTGTTTGTTTATCAATTATTGCTTTCATTGACTTCACTTTACCACAACTATAATTTTAATATCATTAGTTATTTATTGAATTTAATAATAATAATAATAATAATAATAATTATTATTATTATTATTATGATTATATTTTTACCCTTCCACAAGTTTAGCAAGATCTTGATCAGAATAATCAGGTGGTAAATTTTTTATATACAAATTTGTATCACTGAGATGTTGTTGAGTTTGATAAGATGATGACGATGATGGTGATAAACCATTATTAATTATTGTTTGATGTCCATTTATATAGGGTGGTCGAGATTGATCATAAACAACATGATGAGATGGTGAAGGCTGAAAGAAGAAGTATATCTATATACATTTATATCTATATACAATTTTATATAATAACTATTCAAAAACAAAAACTGGTAATATACTATTAAGTTATGTCTCTTTTATGTCTTCTTTTCTTTCAAATAACTGATGGTATTTATTATATATACAAACCCCTCCTGTCAACAATTCATAGCACATTTCAGCTGTTGTCGGTAATGGTATGAGCTGTGTTGCCGGCGATGCGGCATTCCAGTCCATTAATCCGAGCAAAACAACATCGCTCTCCATGTCGACAACGAATGGAACAATGATGATAATAATAATAATAATAATAAGAGTAATAATAATGATAATAATAATACCAGCAACAACAACTGTATGTGTATATATATAGATGTATAGATAGATAGATGTATGCTCTATATCAAGCTATTAGTTTTCATCAAAGAGAAAAATAAACCATCTTGAACATGATGAGAAATACAGAAAAAGAATGAGAAATGCGTACACATAGACATGTCTCTATAGACCATGTATATCAAGTAAAAGAACATTACCGGTACGTAATTTTGACTGATTATAGAGTAGGACGACAAGAGCGAACAAAACGGCTTTCTGCATTCGTTCGTTCCCTCGCTCTGGTTCCGTTTTTTTTTATGGCAATACTAAAAGAGCATTGGGAAGAGAACGAGAAGGGAAGAAGAGAGAGAGAGAAAGAGAGAAAGAAGGAGAGAAAACGCAGTAGTGAAATGTAATCATAGTAAAAACTCATCAATATAATAAGCCCCTTTACACGAGCAGCACGATGCGAACGTATAGAAGAAAGAGAAAAAGAATGAATGAATAGCAATGCAAATACTGTAGGAACGAGGCGAGGCCTAAATATTTGCCTTGCCGATGGACGACAACCGACAACTATAGACGAAGAAGAATGTGCATATACAAGATGTATTCTATTACACGTACATATACATATACATATACAAGAGAAAGAGAAGTGCATGACACATCCTTTTCTCTAGTATATTATCTTTACTGATATTTAGAAGAAATAGAACAAACTTGTTTTCTTCTTTATTTCTATTCGTTCGTCAAAGATAGAAATCATTCGATTAATCGTTTAACATATAATATCACTAACCGCAAGTAAAAAAAAAAGAAAAAACATGAACCTTAACACGACCTAAGACATGAGCTCTATCTTAATTGTTTATAAACAGAAAATGAGTGTATTTTCTTTTTCCTATGTATGTATTCATACACATGCTTAAGACTTCTTTTTTTTTTCTATATGATGCGAAACAGCCGCTTATACAAATCTTGATTCTCTCCCTATGTTGCTCTCCATATTTACATATGAATCAAATTCGGCCTATTGAAAATCGCTGAACGACGATAAGAAAAAAGAGAAGAAGCCGGAGGTGGCCTCAGAATTAATCATAAATGCTTATAGTCGCCAGCATCATTTATTTTTCTTACCCTCCTTCTTCTTCTTCTTCTTCTTTTTCTGAGAGTATAGTACTAAACAAATCGTATCTGTTAGTGCTACATTCCCTATTCTTCTTGTTCTCGTATGTTCTGTCTTCATTTATGCTTGTCCTATCTTTCTATCTGTCTGTGTCTGTCTGATTGGGAATAGACGTATAGTCAGCTATAAACAAAAGAGAGAAAAAGAAAAAGAGCCCAATCAATTCTGGCTCGAAGCTATTCACTGAACAACTTCAAAGTTTCTTTACGTCTATCGCATCATTCTTAATTGGTGTCGAATATTTTATACATACAAATTTCCAATGGGTATGTGATAGAAAAGAAAGATTTAATAATAAAATGCTACTGACAAACATATGTAGATATGCAAAAAAAAAAAAAAAAAAAATTATGACAACATTCTGTATGTCATGTGCTACATATCAGGTTAATCGATTTCAATGAAGTTATTACTGCCACGACATGATGAGATTTTAGCACGCACATATATATATATATGTTTAGATATTATCAATAATGTACGAATGAATAGTCCATCTAATCAAGAAAAACCTACAGTGAAATATTATCATTTTTCTTTTCTCTATCCTAAATAGATACAACCTATATATATATATGATAATGATAGTTAGTGTTTATTAGTAAATATAAAGTTTATCTAAACCTGCTACATCTTTTTCTATTAGATAAATATACATAAATATATACATACACAGTGTGAGTTCTTCCCTGTTGTTTTCTACTTTTGTAATAAGAGATACATAGGACTATTGTGTTCTACTCAATAATTATTTTTCAAGGTTAGAATAGATTGACCCATTAAAAACAAAGAAAACAAAAAATTCAATGAAAAAACAAAAACTCATTCTCTTTTATTAATGAAAGACAGTTCCGGAAAAATAAAGAATCGAATACAGATAAACGATATATATATATATATATAGAAGAGAAAAAAATAATCATGATGATTCGAGGCGCCGCTTTTTCTCCTCATCATCTAATCGAACAATAATATCTCAAGAATAGTAGAGACCGAAAAAAACAAAACCAGAGACAAAGAGATGTAGATGATAAACGATTAATAGAAAATAACTCGAATGAATATTCTCGTATTTTTTTCTTTTTGAGTATGCTTTATTTATTGTTACGTTCTAGGACACTTACAATAATATTCTCGTATTCTTTCAATTAAATATCGACGATTCAATTTATTAAAAAACGAAGATAAAATTAAAAATCCTCGTATTGATACTTACAACATAACCACCATAAGCTTTGGGCGAACGAATATTAAAATGTGGTGCAATCTGTTCAGAACGTTCCATTGAATGTGCTGCCAGCCGTAAATAAGCTTCACGTTCAGCTGTTAATGCCATATTTGTTATTGTTGTTGAATGTTGCTGTTGCGTTTGTTGTTGTTGTTGGACGTGACCGGATGAATGAGGATCAATAATTAAATGGTGTAAAGAAGGCGTTTGCGATGTGTTATAAGATGCCGGTTGCTAAATATAAAGAACAGAACATTCTATAGTCCTATTCAATCAAATTTTAGTATATTAAGAAAGAAAGAAAAAAAAAGAAAAAAAAGAGAATGCCACGAATCATCCACCTGTCGCCATATAAAAAAAACACACTTGCTAGTATACATTACGATAAATATATGCATATTTTAGTTACATATATATACTTTTACCTGCTCTTCACATATTACCATGTCTGTTTTTTTCTAATCACTTTTTGTTTGTTACCAAAAAAGAAAAATGTATGCTGGCTGCATGTACGTCAGGGTCAAACAAATGCTTTCTTTTCGACAACAAGTCGAAAAGTAATCATTATTTCTCTCTCGATTTTTTTCTTTCTCTTTTCATATTACTCGTCATTATTTTTTCTGACTTTTTTTTCCTCTTCATCATCATCTACATACATCATATAAAAGGTCATCATATATTTAAAAAAAAAAAGAAGAAAAAAAACATCACACTCACAATGACTCACCACTAATGTTGAAGCAGCTGTAGCTGTCATGATTACCATATCTTTCTTTTATTTTTTTTAAACTAAAACTATTAAGAATTAAAATGTTTTTGATCTTGACCGTAATAACACACACATATACATAGACTTTCTCTCTCTCTCTCTCTCTTGGGCTTAAAACAACCTAAATGAAATGTTTAAATGAACAGTAGAAGAGGTCGAAAGAAAGAGATAATAAATACCACAGAGAGAAAGCGAAGAGCAAGAGAGAGAGAAAAAAACTAGACCATATACATACACAAACATATATATATATATATATATAGTTTGATTAATGAGCAGCCGGTACATCTCACAAGCAACTGACTGTTATCTACAAACATACTACTCATCACATCTATTCTTTGCTTTTTCCTGGTGCTATATCTCTTGTTTCATATCGTATGAAAGATCATCTGGAGGGCACATCAGGTCACTAAAAAACGATTTAATATATAAACAAAATAGAAAATAATAATAATAAACAATTAGCTTCAAGAAAAAAAATTTCTCACAAAACAAAAATTTGTACTTTTTTTTCTCAAATAATTAAATCGAATTTCTGTTGAATAAAATCTAACCAATCATTTAATTGCTCAATGTTATTACATTCAAAATATTAATAGTACAATGTGTAAGGTCATCAATCGATCGTCATCATTGAATTATTCATTAGATAGTGTTGTCGACGGGATGTATCAAATTAGTTCAAACTTGGAATAGTCCAACTGTGAATTAACAAGAGGATAATGAAACACGTCCTATACTATTTAATTATCTCTTCTTTCGTGCTGTGTTCATCGATGAACAAAAAAAAGAAAAAATAGTTATAAGGCGGAGTTATATATAGTCATTCATATATATATATATATGTCTATATACATAGTAAGCAAACGGAAGATACATCACCTCGAGCGTTGGCATGACAAGTACCCAACGAGTCTGTTCAATACTGGTATTTAATGATGCAGAACGTTGTCGACGTAAAGAAGATGAACAACAAGTAGCAACAGCATTTGCAGCAGCTAAACGAGCTTGCCGTTCAAGACTTGTATCTAACTGACGATGATGTCGACTATTCGACGATGAAGATGATGTCATTTAGTGCATATATGCGAATAGAAGTGACAAAAAAACATATAAATCACACTCTAACGACAAGTAGATATAAAGGACGAATAAATGAATGGTTAGAGAAAAAGAAAAATGACCACGACTTCTTTAGATTATATATGTGTATATGTCGAATCGAAACAGAACAGGACAGCATCGATAGCGACATTATCAAATGATGTCATACGATGTCGATATTAAAAATGAAAAAATAATTTTTACTTTTTTTGGCGTGTCAATGCAGAAAAAAAATAATAAAGTAGAAATCAGATTAAATCCAGTTTCAATCATGCAAAAAAAAAACAAACGTTTTTATTAACATGACATTATGACTTATTTAAATAGTTTCTTATCAAAACATATATCTATTCAAAATTCAGAACACGAGAAAAAAGTAAATGTATATATCTATATATATATATTGACGAGATAGTTTTTTTTTCATTAAAAAACTATTCAATGGAAATTACCTGATGAGCAACGACAGTTGACATCTTTTTTTTTTAAATTTCTAATAAGAATATATAAATTTGTCTATATTCGTTTGCAATTGATTAAACAACAACAACAACTACTACTAGTACACAACTGTATATGTCTTAGTGAATATGTATATGTATATATGTATGCTTGTGCGTGCGGAGGTCGTTGTTAGTTTTCCCCCCGTTTTAATCTATAATAGACAAAAGGCACATCGTTCTCTGTCTCTCCCTCTCTCCCTCTCTCCCTTTCCTTGCCTTGTCTCCCTATTCTCTATGTTCTCAAGCTAAATCAAGCGCACACAAAACGCGAATAGGCCGATGAAAAGAAGATGCAGAATAAGAAGAAATAAACCGACCGAAAGGAGAGAAGGCGAGTACTCTCTTGTTCGTCGTCACACGATGTACTCATCACCATCAGCCTAGCCAGTCAGCGACGACCATTGCCGCCGTTATTGCATGCGAGATTAGCAATATACAAGAAAAGCGAGAACAGTAGGTTTGATGAAGAAGGAAAGGGTGGAGAAGGGAGGGCGAATGAAAAAGAGAAAGAGAAGATGAACAGACAGATCGGTCGACACAACGAACGAACAGTCGTCGACTTCCGGTCGCGCAATACAATGTATTTATGAGCGAGCAAAAGGAAATGGGGTGTATAGCGTGCAATTATGAAAGAGTCTGCTTTGATAGTTAAAGGTGCAATAGATCGAATGTATATTGATATATATATATACATATATATAGTATTGTTTCACTTATATTGATAGTGTCAGATACGTTTAACACGCCTTTTTATTTGTCTCAAATTAAAAAAAAAAAGACTATTTACTTCAATAGGAAAAAGTAATGAGAGATAGATGTAGATTTAATGAGTTTTCTTTCTTTTTTTTCTATTACCCACTGACATATAAAAAACAAAAAGAAGAAAGTAAATTCTAGGGTTCTCTCACTGTCTCCGTTGAATCTAACTGACAGGCTATCTCATGCTTGATTGAGAACTTCTCTTTATTTGTCTCTATATTTCTTTTTTAAATGACGATGTGTTGACAACCAAAGCTCTCCATATATATATATATATAATATATATATAGACAAAATAAGTGATGCCTTTTATTTCATCATTGTGTCCTATGCGTCAAAGAAGGATGAAAAAAAAAAAGCTATCCTTTCTTTTGATGATAGTCATTCGACAAAAACAGCTGCTGCCTTCCTGTGTGTTATCACATTTTTTTTTTATGAAACACACGCAGACATGAAATAGAAAAAAAAAAGAGAAAACAAAAGAATGATTAATATGAACGAAGGTTTTAATTAATAACAAAAAAAAAACAAGTATTCATGTTTTCTTCTCGATGACAAAATTTTCTAATGACAACACAGTCAACATACAATACAACCTAAATGAAGTATTTTTCTTTTATAATAGAATGTTATATTTCTGACTAAATTTGCTTCCTCTGTTCTTTATCATTGACTACTCTTACATAGTAGTCGATTAATTTGATTAGAGACTAGCAAGTATCCAAAGAAAAGTAATTTTTTATCTTTCTACATGCGCATGTGTTAGGTCAATAATGGAACTTTTCTAATCTTGATATTCTACTTACCGTAAAAGATGAGTGTACTTCAATAAAATGGGAAATGGATCACCCACTACTGCGACCACAAAAACATTTAGGAAGAGGTAAGGGACTGTGTTTCGTCGTTGTCGTTGTCGTCGATTGCACTACAGGCCGCCACTAACACCAACGTAGTCGTAAGAAGGGAGAGTAGCAAAAAAAATCTACAAGAAGAAACGAGCAAAAAAAAAAGAAAGAAAAGAAAAGAAAAGAAACTGGGACAGAAAAGAGGGAGAAGGAAAGCAAGAATAAGAACAACAAGCCTCTTCTTCCTTCCTTGTGCGTATTACTTTATGTGTGTGTGTCGACAGCCTTAAAGCAAACGAGTAATAACAAAAGCGAATAGGCAGCATTCTATTCTCTACTTTAGAATAACGCATCTTTTTTTTTGAGAGACCACGAGTAATAGCAGCCGTTGTATTTCTCAATGTGAAACTACATTGTTTCATCTGACATATTTGTTCTTTCATGATGTATATAAATTGTTCACAAAAAAAAATCTACTGATGATCAATCATGCATCAAATTCGATTTAGAAAAGCCTAACGAACAAGAAAGAGAGAAAAAAAAACGTGCTACTTATAACGATCGTCATTTGATACAACTAATAAATCAAAAGTTATTTTTTTTCCTCTTTTTGACTCTATCGTTTTTGCACAGCTGTTACCATCAGTACTCACAACATTACAGCATCGCCTTCCAAACATAAAGATAAGATGTATATGTGTGTGTGTGTGTTCGTGCACTTGCACACAATAGGATGTTGTTAT
>CAJNOL010003915.1:0-18688 GCA_905250125.1 Rotaria sordida | reverse complement strand
CGACAAAATATCTTCGCCGACTGAACCAAGTTCAGATTTAATGCTATTACGTAATTAACGTGGAAACGGTTTATACTGTATAATTGCTTTTGTTTTGATGTAAAGAACACAATTTTTAAAGAGCAAAACACACTCCGATTTTTTGGTTCGGGTATATTTCCTTAAGCAAGGGAACCTTTTTTCAAAAGAAACTACCATTTTTTGAGTATTTTATGGAGTTGTTGAACTTATCACCGAGTTCGTTCGTCTAAAAAGTGGAAACTTTGAAAAAGTAGAATTCTGAGCGGCCGAAAGAAGTATTTTCCGACACGAACTTGACAAACATATACTAAAAACCTGATGGTAAAGAGTCGAAAGTTGTCGAATACCCTACCCATGGTAGATTCCATGAATCCTGAGACTTCCATGGAAATTGAATAGACTCTGTCCGACAAATGATTTCGAAGTCTGGAAAAACCTTACTGCAGTTTTCAATACTCAGGATTTGATGCTTGAATTTTAAATAGATTGGTGGGAGATAGACGGTTCCTTTATCCTTGACAAAGGCCTATGATACCGTTGGATTAGCTAATATTAGAGATAAATCTTCGTAGATAACTAACTACATAAGTCACAGGACTAAAACAGTTGTCTTCAGGCGTTCCTAAATCTAGGTTGATTAACTTAGATACTATACTGCCGTGATCAATTCTAAAGATACAATCTTTGAAGTACAGTGCACGCCAATTTGATCCTCTACTTTTTGTTTTTCCATTAATATACTCCTATTATTTTTTAACTAAACATATATCGAACGAAAGCTCGGAACGCATTGCATTGTGTGATACATGTACAACAAATATGCAATGCAGTTTCAAGTATTAAATTATATTCGAAAAACAAGGCGAAATTTTTTACTGCTAGGTGTCTACAATTTTGTATCATTTTTATTTCGCATTTATCTCGAGATACATAAATGATAAAACCTTGAGTTCGTTACCAAAAGATGCGATCTAAAAAGATTTACAAAACTTGTATAGATCAATCCCTATAATAAGTTCCTCGGTAAAGACGATCTTGGTTCACCTTGTATTGTGATTTAAAACAATTTTTATTACAAAAAAAAGTAATTGTGATCAGTTCAAATCTGATTTGTCGGTAGAATTTTTATATGGATAATTTGATGACTATGAATATGGAATTTGAAAAATAAGAATAAACTGGTATAATAATAATCCTATTTGATTGAATAATTTCTCAGCACCATTCTATTATATCGATTAAATATCGACTGAAAAGTTTCGCTACGTGTTTTGATTGCTTTTGTGTATGCACATTCTGAAAACGTCTGAGTTAATAATAGTTAAAATCTGTCATGAACTCGATGACACAAAATTAAAGTGACAAAATTATCGGGCAACAAGATCTCACAGAGCATTAAACAAAATATAAAGGGAGAAAAAAATAGTCACATTTTATCAGTAACTGTCAATGAAGCATGCCTTTTGATGAATTTTTCGCATTGAGATATGAATACACTTTTTTTACATTTTCAGATTCTTTCCTGTGTATTTTTATTTGGGCCTTTTCGAGATTTGAACTTAACCAGATTTCAAGATATTTGTCTTGGTTAGTTTAGCAGATTCCATAATCAGTATAAGGTCTATAGTTTAATGGCTTTAGCCGTATTGATTTAGAACAACTGTTCACAAATATTGCTAATCAATGTAATGTATACACTTGAAGCAGCTTAGTAGCAAATGTGTCTTCGTTCTTAGTCTCACATACAATAAAGACGTTGTTTGCATTTGTTCCACATGACTGGGTCTGTTCTTTTGCACAATGATTCAATGATACGGAGCAGTATATCTATTCGAATAAATATGTTTGTGCATGATAACTTCATATGTTTGAAATTTTTACGGCAATTTTTTCAATTGATCTTCCGTCAAACATACTGTTTTGTTCTGCATCAAATATTCTATTGAACTGTATGTGAATTAGTTCGTTAAATACAAATAAATATCCTCCTAACTGTTCGATTTTATCTAATCTTAATAGCTATAAACATATCATATAAAGTCGAAGTTCACATTGAGGTAAAAGATCGGTAAGTAAGATGGAGCTTTCGAGGACAATTAGTAATTCTCAACTCTGAATTAGCATAGGTTCAAATGAATAAGCAAGAAAACGAACATTTATCAGTAAGTGAGAAGTACACATAGCGGTGAACTCCGATATTATGCTTTCTTTTTAGCTTTCTAACACAGAAAACGTTAGCACATCACTTTTTGCCGGTGCTTGTGCCGGTAAGTGATTGTACTATTATATATGTACATTAAATTTAGTATTCATGACTTTCTAGCGGCTGTAGCAAAAACAGTGATTGCACCACTAGATCGAGCCAAAATTACTTTTCAAGGTAATCATAAAGAGTTAATTATTATAACAATTGTTTGCTTTTCTTCTAGTTACATCTTCCAAATTCAGTTACCGTGGTTGCTTTCAATTTTTGAAAGCTTCATTTCATAATGAAGGTTTACTAAGTTGGTATCGTGGTAATTCGGCGAATATGGCTCGTGTTTTACCGTCGGCAGCCATCAATTATACAGCACATGAACAATGGAAACGCATTCTTGAAACGGATAAGAACGAGTATGAAACATCTTAAACCAGAAATAGAATTTGTGAAGAACGATCTTGACCAGAATTTCATACAAGACTCGTTTCTTTTCGTAAAAGAAAACTGTCATATTGAGGATGAGATCAAATTTATCAAATTCTTTTAATTTTACTCCGTCAAATCCGTTTTTTCAGATTCTCCATCAATGTTTATTAGTCTAGACATGTAAAAATTCTACCGATCACATCGAATTTGATCGAATCATTATGATGTTTTCTTTGAAAATCGATGAAAGTGACATTACAAGGTTAGACAAGATCGGCTTTAGCAAAGAATAAAAACCAATGTCTGTGATTTATGTTGATTACACTAGTTCATGTTTTTAGTATAGATCGACGAGTTTTCACAGGAGTGTGGAAAATCAATCAAAGAAGCTCAGTATAATGTAATATTGAATAATCGAACAACTATATGATCTTTCGTTTCATAAGGCATCTACAGTTGCAGTTCTTTATTGTAGTAAGGAATGATACTTTAAAACAATGTTTATTATTGTTTCTCTCATCAATGTGACCTATAAATACTTCTTTATCAGTGATAAAAATTTCAACAATTTTAGTCAAACTATATCGGAAATATTTTGTTTCGTTTCGGTTTAGTAACTCTTGATTCATCCTGTATTTCATTACTTTTATGCAATCTGCTATAGAAAAATAGTGAATATAAGATTGTATCGAAGTTTGGAAGCTCTTCGCCTTACAAATGTGACTACTTTACAGCCATCTTTCTCTCGCAGATAGTAACAGGTGAAAGTGAATTTTCTAACCACAAGTATTTCATCGTAAAACAAGATACAAATACCATCTGAAATGCAACAGAAAACATTTGTAGCTTCAAAATGTCGTATTGATTAACAATTTAAGTCTTGGATATGCTAAAATTCTGAGCAGATAGAATAAGTAATCTGTCCTTGTTCAAGGGATCATTTTGAGTCTTTAGTAAATTTGACCTAGTTCGATCAAAACACGTCGAAGAGGAGTCGGGAATGTTTCATTTTGTACAGAATTGTTTACTGTATCATTATATGCAGTTTGGATAAAGTTTTCTTCGTCGATCTCAGGCATTGACAAGCTTAAGTTTGAATATTCTAAAACGTCCTTCTTTCGAGAATCAGATAATGACTATTACTTTTTCATATTCTTTTCGAAGCGATTGTTTCCTTTCGAAAATTCATTTTCAAGCAATGGTGTCCGTAAGGAGGAGCTCATGAAAATTCGATACAAATTTAAGGTCAATTTTTTTTCAATACAGCTGAGTCCCATAACAGCTAGTGCTTGTTGTATGCGACTAAGAGGCTTCTATTAAATCCTCCTTTAGAAACTAAACAGGCCGAAAGCAAGGAAAAATACTTCAAATAGTGGTCATAAATCGATAATAATTAGAATTTAAAAAAACGCCATCATTGCAGTGATATGTGTTGTAATTTCTCTATATGAATTTTTGCAGACGAACACCTGGTCTTCGTTTCATGGCTGGCTCTTTGGCTGGTGTCACATCGGCAACATTTACTTATCCACTCGATTTGATTCGTGCTCGTATGGCTGTGACCAACAAGACAATGTATGTATAGCTAGATGTGGATATTAAAAAATAAACAATACTAAAGACTCCCATCTGCCTAAAATCGATTTTAGATCAAGTGCATTCAAATTACATGAAAATTTCAGAATAAGTTTATATTGCATTAGAGAGGTTGGAGTAAAAGTTTTAGCTCTATACATGTTGTTGAGCGATATTCATTGGACAGCAGTGAAAAAAAACTTCTATTGGGGCTTTTGAATTATTCTTAGGCTATCATTCTATGAATTAAATTCGATAATTTGCATATGAGGATTTCAGAAGATAAATTGTTGAAAAAGAATTAATGAAATTAGCAAAAAAGCTACTCTAAATTGACCATAAGACGAAACGAGTTCAGAATAGTATTTGAATTGTCACTTCATTCTTATTCAGTGGTTTGATCATAAAATTTTGTTTTCCATCATACTTTTTTCATGGGTATCTTCGGTAGAAATATTGTAAAAAATTATTTAACTTCAGCTAAACCTTTTCACATATTGAAAGCTCTGACGTTTAATAAAATTGAAAATATTTTTATTGAGTATGACATAACCAAAGTCTGAACTTCTAATTCTGACAACGGATTTCAATGCTCTATCTACTGAGAATCTCAAAAAGTTTGATATATTTTGAAAAGTATTTCGAGGTCATTAAGATTATCCTAGAAAATTTAACGAATCAGTATAAATCCTGTACATTATTTGTCCATATTTAAGACTCTAGCCACTAACATGGCGTTATCTTTATTCTGCGATTTTCATCAAAAAATAACACTGTTTGATTGAATCATAGAAACCATACTATAAAGCAACAATAAGTCTTTTGTGGTCGAGCATATATCCTTGTGTAAACGATTGATTTGAGCTGAAATCAAAGATCAAATAGCTGGTTTTGTAGCTCTTAAAAAACTCTACAAAAATGTGTATTTGAATTTGAAGAGCATTGTTTCCATTACTACATAGCGGTTTTACACAATAAAGTGGAAGATGAAAAGTTGGAACCTGATCTCCGATCGTTTAGCATGTTTTAAATTTGCACCACTTACGTAGATCGTCCCTGGATCTGACATACAGACTATCAAACTTAATTTTGCACGCTGTAGACAAAGATTAGGTTAAATATTTCATTTTGGAGTAGTCTTATTCAACTCATTCTAAAAAAAACATTTTGAAAATCTCTGCAAAATGGTAACACTTTAAAATGTCTATCGGAGAATGGCCAGGTAGGCGACTTTTTTTCTACCCTGTCTAGTACATTTTTTAGAGGCACTTAGAATGTGATTTCTGAGAAAGTTTCAGTTTTGTCATATGAGTGATATAGAAGAACAAGTTACTATATGAGGACTACGAGAGGTTTACGGAAAAAGTGTTGTCAATGAGATAGAGAAGTCCTGTATTTCCTTCGAAAAAGACAATGTAGTATAAACCACGGATATTCATCTTGTGGTACAAAACAAGACGCATCTGTTCCTATTATGCAGATTTTAAAATAACCCGATCTCTGGTATGAAGCACTAGGACACACCAAGATAGTTATGTGCGGAAAACATTCAGATAAAGATAAAATTGAGAATGATTCTGGAAACTTTTACTTGTATAAGTCAAAGTCAGAATTGAATATTTTGGGAACTATGTGAAAATATGAAGACTTTCTTCTGGTATAGATATCAGATGAGTCGTGGCGGATCAAATTTGAGTACCTGTCCACCGATATTCCTCGCTCCTATAAATATGTATTTAATATTTGTATAGAGGTTTATAGTGATTCTTCTATGATAAAACGCTGATCACTCAAGGTTTTTTTTGTTCTTCATTCAAGCAAGATCCTTTGAAACATAATTTTTCTCTTCTGTACAGATATAAAACACTACGCAGTGTGTTTCAAACTATTCTACGACAAGAAGGTGTCAGGGGTCTATTCAAAGGAGTATTACCATCATTTGCTGGCGTAATACCCTATTCGGGTACTGTCTTTTATACTTATGAATCTCTCAAATACTTTCACCGAGGTATATCGAAAAGAGAAGAAGCGTATTGTTTCTAGTTGATGTAATAATTTTCACTTAGATAACTACCCGAATCGACCTATAAGCAAACTTGAACGAACACTTTTCGGAGCCTTTGCCGGTCTTGTGGGTCAAACAGTCTCTTATCCATTTGATACTATTCGGCGTCGACTACAAACTGCTGCAGTTGTTCGCCCCAATGAACGAACTCTTGGTGCAGTGCATACTGCATTGAACATTCTTCGAAACGAAGGCATCACACGTGGTCTTTACAAGGGTGTGACAATGAATTGGTTGAAAGGACCCACTTCAGTCGGTGTCTCGTTGATGGCATTCGATACCTTACAGAGACTTTTTCGTCAATTTTGTCTTGTTATCTCACAATGACAATCACTTAGGGCATACCAAAAGTAGTGTCGGTCCTATCTCAATTTTGTATAGATGGCTTGAGGAACTTGTCTTTTTTATATAGACTGATAGTAAAAATAAAGCTCTACATTTCTACACTATTTGATCATTATTCATCTAATATCATAATAATAGAATTTCCATTAGACTTGTTTAGCTATGATATGTAATGATAACATTAGTCCATATTGTCTTCGCTGTGTATTCTTATCTTGATCTTCTATTTGTTCTTGAAGATGAGGGTGAGAATGATGTTTTCATGAAGTCTTTGAATAAATAAGAGTATAAAAACATTCGATAAATGTATTCAACAAATGCAATTATGTGTGGACAACCAAGGCGATTATTTTGAACACTTGATGAAATACAAACTTTTTGAACTTGTTTCTGTATTCTTTTTTTGTTCTATCGCCACTACTCTTTTGTATATTCTTATATATATATTAGACGGTTTAGCATTCAAAGAGACAAGGAAAAGAATAAAGAAAAGAGGAGAAGAGCAAAGAGAAGATCAAGACAAGAACACACAGCGAAGACAACATCTACTACTGCTACCATTACATATCATAGCTGAACAAGTCTAATGAAAATTTTATTATTATGATATTAGATGAATTATGATCAAATAGTGTAGAAATGTAAAGCTTCGTTTTTACTATCAGTCTATATAAAAAGACAAGTTCCTCAAGCCATCTATACGAAATTGAGATAGGATCGACAATACTTATGGTATGCCCTAAGTATAAAGTTTTTCATATTTCTCACTGTCTTGATCTATAAATGTTGATTATATTCTTCGCTTTTTATTACAAATACTTATCACACACAGTTCTCGTCCTCGAATAATAGTAGGAATCAATCGGAAGCTCTAGAAACGAAATATACACACCGGAATGATTGCGTAAAATTTTATATGCTTTATGCAGTTACCGATGACAAGAAATGTTCTTGTCAACTGTTTGCCTTATTTCTTTCTCGAGATCATTAAGTGAACCAAATTTGATTATTGAGAAGATTCATGAGATTTCGTCAGAAATATCCAGTGATCATGTACAAAGCTAATAAAAATCTTAGAGTATGTAGAATTTGTTCCGCTGATCAGTTTGCCACAAAAATTCCTAGAATTCGACTCTATTCACATAAACACACAGACAAGTAGAAAATCGGGTTTTAGCTTCTTCAGGCGGCTTCTTCCCCAAAATATATTTCCAATCGGATACATTACAATTGCCTGAAATTTGAAGAATATGCTGCGACTGCAACAGAGAGACCATTGTAAAAATTTTCAGCTAAGTATTGTGACATTTGACAAAAATCTTTACCAAACAAGGATGAAAAATGGCTGATTTGCCAACCAAAATTTCTGTCTATGCTGATCCTCTAAATTTCATTTCTTTTTTTTGTTACAAAAAGCAAGTTAGGATCCAGTGCCTACTAAAGTTTTTTTCTTTTAACTCTTATCTGTTAAGAGAAGAAAACAGGTGAAAAGCTTAATGATTCCCAAAACTCTAACAACAGGTGTCTTCTCCAATAAATAGTCGTATATGTAGTGTAAATCCAGTTGAATTAAGTAGAGACTCTGATATGCACGACAATCTGACATGCGCTTTTTAATTAAATAAATAATTTATAAGAATAAAATGACTATATACAGAGAATTTATGACAGAAATCGGCGGATGGCACAGAATGCCCTTGAGAAAAAATTAGACAGTTTAATACAGGATGCAAAATTTTTTCAACAATTCCTCATTTTTTCATGTGTCACGCTCTTCTCATCAGCTTCACAAAAGTTATCATTCCTACCTTTAGTTAAGCGATCGTAAGATGTTTTTGTTTTTTGATTTGGAAAATAATCTCGTGTACCAGTCAACAGTGTGTACCATGAAAAAGTTTTTTAGGATAATCTATGTAAATTAGAATGTGAAATATTACTTCTTTTGGTTTCACCCAAGAACTCTCTTTTTGTGATATTAATCGTAATCGTTAATAAACTTAGAGAAGTCTCATGACGAAATTTTCATCATAGTATGTGTCAGAATGCATAACATGATAAAGCAAAATCTATAATTTTGAACCCTTAGAATGCAGAGAACTTTTCAAAATACTTTGATAAAAAATGCTGAGAAATATGATAGCAGACGATCCAAAATCAAACCGATGGGGATTAGCATTTCTATATGTTTGTAACGACCTTTGACGAGATTCATAAAGCCATATTGTGAGATAGGAAAGGTAAATTTTTCTAAAATTGAGGTTTCGAAATTTTCATTTGACTTTAAAATGTCATCAGCATAATTCTTTCAGCTATGAACTGCAAAAACAATGATTCTATTTCATATCGACTCGAACATATTTCTTACATTTTTGTCGATTAGTAAGAAAATCAAGATAAACTAATGTAGAAGTGTTAAAGAGAACTTGTCATAGGGATTGACACATCAAATTAAGTGAGAAGTGATTGTTGTTTAAGTTTTAGGATTTCAAATCATTCAAAATTCCAAAATTCTAATGCCAGACGTCCGAAAATTCGAAAACCAATGTTGAGTTTCCCGAAAAACCACAGTTACAGGCTTCGTCTATAAGAGAACGATAAGAGAAGCTAGAATTGTATGTTTGATAATTCTAGAAGTTGTTGTTTCGAATTGATTAACAAGAATAAAAAAAATAGAACTTAAAGATGCTCCGGATGTTTTATCCGTTGCCGATAAATGGAATACGATTAGCTTTTCAACAATTATTTCCTTATTTTATTCTCAACATCAAACCCAATTCCCTGTCAGTTGTTATGGCAACAGCTTTATGGGCGGTTTCCTTCTGTTGATGTGTCTTGAGAGGTTGATATATGAGAAGATGACTGCTTTTGAGGCCATTTTAGTGTGAATGTTGATGAAGGTGATTTAGTTAGCAACACTTGCCCTTCATTTTGAATATTTTGCTCCTCTGGAACTTTGAATCTAGAGAAACAATTTTAAAAACAGT
This sequence comes from Rotaria sordida, assembly GCA_905250125.1. Classification (NCBI taxonomy): domain Eukaryota; kingdom Metazoa; phylum Rotifera; class Eurotatoria; order Philodinida; family Philodinidae; genus Rotaria; species Rotaria sordida. The sequence continues at coordinate 9,072 of CAJNOL010003915.1, read as the reverse complement.
CAACAATTCATCAATGCATATTAGAGTTACTTTCTCAATATAATCATACACAACATTGCCAAGAGAGACATGGATACACAACAGACATATACAGTGAACAGTTGAAGATGCTATAAATCATAAATATTCAGAAACTAAGTATCTAATAAGATCAGCAGCAAATATCGAATACTAACAGTAGATAAGATTAAAATTATGAAGATAAGTTGAGGCACACGTATATAATTCATGATTGTTGCTCGAACTAAAAGAGAGAAGATACATTCTTTAGAAAACAACTTCTGTCAATCTTTACCTTCATCAGGAATATATTGACGTCTTATTAAAGTTATCGATGGCAAGTAAACACCAACAGTAAATTCAAATATACAAAAACCGATCAGAATAATCCATTGAGTCTAGAATAGTTGTGTGTGTCAGATCAAAGCGTAAAGCATAGTTTCGAAGGGAATATTTTGGAAAATCGAAAATTTTTCCAATTTTCCAGTAACTTCTGGTAGATTTCTGATCTTTTCCGAAGGAAACAATCAGAATTCATTGGAAAATTGAAAAACTTTTGGACACGAGTGATGTGGTACATTCAATCGATTTCTCAAGTTTTCTTGCTGGATAAAATATTTTTTCCGAGTCTTTCAGACTGATTTTGATAATATCTAATTGTTTTAGAAGCCGAAACCATCGACATAGACCAGTGTCTATCTAGATTTCATCAGTTTTCTCACTTACATCTGATACAATCATTGGGACGCTCAATCCAACAGCAGCAACCAAAAAAATGATTCTAAAATGATTTAATTATACATAGAACATACAATTGTTGGTGAGTAACCATACATCATAAATGATTGTACTCGAAATCGTTTTACGAGTGGATCAAAGACAACTGAACCGATCATTCGCATGAGCTGCTAGTAGATATATATAAGAATTGGTTTAAAAAAGCAAACATATTCTCACCATAAAAGATGAAAAAATAATGCCCAATGGTAATGACTCATAGATTAACATACTTTTCGCTGCTCTCAATGTTGGAGTCCATTCTATAGTCCAAATGTAGAGTGTCGTCTCGAAAAAAGTCGTGCACAAACCGACAATAATAATACGAGGATCTGTGGGGAAGATATATTATTCAATATTGAAAAAAGAAAGAATACAAACTGACCGGATACGATGAATCGAAGAGCAGTTATGAATGAAGTAATGATTCCCATGTCTTTATCTCCATAATTTTCTGACCATGTCAAAGCAATAGTGAATAGCATTATGATAAAAAGTACCAAAGCTACATCGTATGGAGCACTAGAACAGAACAGCCAAAATTCATTAAAATTACTGTGAACAAATAACTAAAGGAACAATGAAATTATTGTGCGTTACATATAACCAGCTATTTGCACAGCAATCTGAGCTAGAAGACCGGATCCGATTGACATAAGTGAAAATCCTACATCTATATTTTCATAGGTATCATCGATCTTTATAAGTTAAGAAAAATATTTACATATATTGCGCAAGATTATTGTGAGTGATTCCGCATCCAATTTAAGCTAATAATATTCAAGAAAAGATCAATCTCAATAAATATAGTGACTTGTGATAATGCACTCACTTCTCGATGCCTTTGAAGAAGCCATGCTTCAAATGATGAATGATAAAATTCATTAGCCACACCTTTCAGAATATTTGCAATTATCAGAATCCACAAAAAATGAAAATTCTAGAGAGCCGTATTTAATAGTCAACTTTGATGTAAAATGTTGGTATTTTGATTCACTTACAAGAAAAAAGCAGTACAACCCGGAAAAAATACCGTAGAGAAGACATAATCGTCGACGTCCCCTAAACGAAGAGATCAATCATGTTTTAAAATCTCGAATGAAACTTGAGAGTAAACAATTTTGCCTGAAAAACTTACAGCGTGTCTGCGAGCGAAGCAACAAAAGTACCAATTAATAATGATGACAAATACGAAATAGACGATAAACTTTCGATGGTCGATCGGCTCAATCCATAGCTACTGTAGAGTGCATAATGAATGGAACCCGGTAAATTATTGGCAACTATTCAACAAAAACATAAAATGTTACAAAAAATAGGGTTGCCGAAGCAGAGAAGTGATGCTTCAATCGTAGAAGAAAACTGCCGTTTTTTTTTCGGGCGAAGTTTACAAAAAGTGTCAATCCGCCTTTTAAATAACCCTAGCCAAGAGTCCATGTCTTCTAGTCATTCAACATACGTGTGCCAATAAGATAAGCGCTCAAAAAGAGTAGTTGTAGCTTTTTGAATGCCGCCGAAGAGGACGACAATAAAACCGATGCATCGTTGCTTGCTACGACTTCGTTCATTAATGTTGTATTGTCATTTGCTACCGACTATTTTTTTGTTGAGTATGCATCTCTTCGCAAATATATACGCTTGAATGACGCTCTTCTTTGCTATTGAATACATGTTCTATGCTTACAAGCATACTATGTGCCGTTAACGGACATGTAATCGTTATTTAGTATATTCGGACTTTTGAATGGAAAAAAGAAAATATTGAAGTTAACGTCATTTCGATAAAATCATACATAAACAACGATAAACACAGAGAAAATAAATTACAAAAATGACCAACATACAAGAAGCTCAATTTGAAAAATGGAAAATTGCCGTATTGAAGCAAATTTAAACCTATCACATTATGCTAATGAGGCCAATTCAAAACTAATTTTAATGCAATATGCTGGCTCATTTTCATTTGTTTTAAATTGACAAATTCTGTGGTTCTCTCATAGAGCAGATTCTCAAAGTCTCGTTTTAAGAATTGAATGCTAATTTTTGATGAGAGATCATAAAAAAACTGGTGTTATTTGAGAATCTGGCACTATTTACGAATTATTTCGCTAATTCATTATTCAATATTCAATATTGCAAGTTGAAGTGTTAGTGCAAAAATCTCTATCTTTAGTACCGATTTATCTATTAAAGCAAGGCAGATGTATGGATCTTATGATTCTGATATTCAAATCCAGTGCAATTAATTTTGAGAAAAAAGCGATTTACCACTTGGATACATCATTCGTCAGACAAAAATATTAACTATTCTTGACAGTATTTCTGATTAATAATTAATGCCATACATATACTATTGTTACTTCTTCTTTACTAAATTGCTTCGCATATCCATAATGTACCAAAAAGATCTAATTATTTGCAGAAGTACATCATAAAAATTCCTATTGACCATTTAAGATCGTATATATTCAAGACATAATCATTTGTCGTCTAACGATTCGTATCAGAGATTGATGAGATAAGATATATCATGTGGTTCACTTCATGCCATTGCTCTGTGATCGAAATATTTCATAATGTTCTAATGAATGTGAAATAAAAACTTACAGAACTTATGTCTATTAGCCGTCCATCATTATTACATGCTTCTGTAGTAGCACTAAATGATGGAGCATATAGAACTTTAAATCATCATTTCAAGTTTTGCATACATTCTAATAGAAATCATCGAACTGGGTATTTTATGCAAGTTATTGTATAAAAGTAATGAATGTAAGGGTGTATGGAGGTTGAGAGAGCTTCTCCTCTTATAGACATAATGGCTTGGAGCAGATTTTTGAACTACAGTGATTTTAGTGCATAGTGTCAGAATTAAACAAGATTCTTTTGGTCTGTACTGAAGAAAAATACTTTCGAAATTTCGTATTAAATTTGACAGAGCGCTGCACGCAGAACAATGAACTACTAAAAGATAGTCTATTATTCTACTATGCATTACCACAAAATTTTCTCTTTTCACGTTGTGTATTTTATCCTTCTATTGCAAGGCAATAATGCTCGGTAGATAAGCGTACTCAATCAAGCGTGTTACTTTCTATTTGTCGTATATATTCATAGATTGATTCATTCATAGTCAATCAAATTAAAAGCAACATGTGCGCGCAGGTTAAAACGAGTGATACTCAACCGTTGCTATCTAAAGTCAATTCTTCGTCGAACAATTATGAAGGATCTGATAAGAAATCTCGATCGACCAGCAGGTAATAGATAAGTGATGTTTGTATGCCTAAACAATGATGTACCATCTCTTCATAGAATCGCGGACTGGTTTCGAAGTCTCATTAGTGGAGATTCAATTGATGATAACAGAAAACATCATGGCAAGGATTATGGTAGCAATGAATCGGCGGTTGGCTTGTTTCAATTAGTAAGTGTAATTATTCGAACAAGGAACATATGCTATGTTTACAGTAGCATTTTATGCATGAGGAAATTTTTTGTATGCAAAAGTCAGTCTACGCAAAAATGGCATTTTTCCATGCATATATAAGATGTGTGCACTAGAACAGCCACTCATGCATATTTATGTCTGATGAAAGACCAAAATCTATGATAAACACTACTTTTCCTCAATGGAGACACCAGTCGTAATTCGCTTTATCAAAAAGTCGCGCCGTTCTAGTACCATCGATATAATTCGATACTAAGATACTGTAATTCCTTCTTTGAAATAGATGGAAATCAATTAGAATAGGTGCAAATATGCAATTCAATTTTTTTCTCTTTTAGTTATCACTATTCTAAGAAAAAAGTTTTCTGAGTTCTATTTCACATACCATCATTTCTCGTTGCCTTTTCACATTCATATTAATGTTACGAGTACATGTCTGACGGACAAATTTTCAACAAACATGAATTTACATTGTCGAAGTGTATTTCGTTGTATTTAGTATTAAATCGATTCTCGATTTTTACTATGACTAGTTTCTCTCATTTAAATGCATGAATCAGATGTTTGACAGATCAGTCGGCGATCTTGATTCTTTCAATGAAGGCATCACTTCTCTCTGAAGTATCATTTACGCAGACTTTTTTAATTTGCATGCGTTGTCTTTATCGAACTCTTCTCACTCCAAGAGTAAGATTGAAATTGAGAGAATAAATTTGCTTGTTCGAAACAATTGATAATAATCACATAGATGATAGTGACTATTGCTGAATATTGAACAATGAGTAAGTTGTTTGAGATTAGCAAAACTAAGGTCTATACGATGAAGGAAAAGTCTATATGAGATGAAGTCGCTTATTTTGCCAATGGCTTCATACAAGTATCAACGAAAAGTGAATCTGCAAGTAATTATGAACAGTGATCTGAACTGATGGCACTCTCTTCAGTTCTTTTTTTGTATCATTGTCAGTAAATAGAACGAAAGAAAACCAAAAGAAATTTCGAGTTATTTTCTAACCCTATATTATGACAAATCTTTGTTGGAAACAATAGGAAATGTTCATGATGTACGTGTGCTTCATGACAATGCTCTTTTTGCTAAAATCTTCTTTAGAAACATGTGAGATCTTTCAGTTATATACACTCATCGGCCATCTCAGTGCTAATACATACATAAATATATGCACACTTGCATGATTTGCTAATGTAAACATCAATATGCTGCGTAGAAATGTTTCAGAGAAAGACCAGTGATGGACTTTCACAAAAAGCTTGAGTGAAACAATTTTCTAACTCGTAGTTCCTAACCGAAAAATTTTCCAGAATGGACTCTTCGTCTTCCTCGGTACACCACTGGTTAACATGGTTATACTATTGATTTGAATTCCCTATCTTTTGTCTTTTTTTTAAACTTAGTTTCGTTTCGCCGATCGAACTGATTACGTAATGTTAAGCATCGGCCTTATTGGTTCTCTACTGTATGGCTTTAATTTTATTGCATATGTCGTCCTTTTTGGTCGGGCCACGGGTACATTTGCCTTGCAATCATTTGTCGGTATTTTCGAACAGCAATTGCAGAACTTATCTGCAAATATTAGTAGAGAACTATGTCCACTTGGTATTGAACTCACTCCCTTTAACTACGATCGAATGCACAAGTAAGTTAAGCAAAAGTACAAGTGTTCTTATCCATGCCGAGAAGAATTACAATTCAACGATATGATCTGTTATATCTAATAAAATCATCCCCAAGTGAAAATAAATAACAGTGAATAAAAAAAAAATACAAAAGCATTTCTCTAAGAAACCAGATTGATTTCAGATCTCGATTTTTCTGTGCTATTCTTCCGATATATTTTTCTCCTAAAATTTCAGTTTCAAGAGACACTATAAGACCACGTTAAAACTGATGCATTCGACGATAGAACTTATTTTTGACAAAGTTTGCAATTCTTAAAGCTATTTTCCCCATTAGTGCCATGGATATTACAATATATCGAACATTTTCATCTTCACATATCTACAAAAAAAAAGAGACAAAATCTGTAAATATGTTTCTATGGTCATTTTAGACCCCTAAAAAACAAAAACAGTAGTCAGTATTATAGCTTCTTGTGGCACTCGAAATGGACTCTTTGAGAAAAACAGTTCTACTATTCGATAGAAGTTGGAATTCTCTATCATCCTATATAAATGACTTTTGCCTTTCATTATTAAAATTAGGAATATTAATTTGGCAACAACGAAAATTCACTATTTTTGAACTTTCTCTCAATTGATGCTTACTATGATAATAAATATTTATTAAGAGAATTATCGATTCTTATCATCTTTATCAGCCTCTATCACTCTATACGTTTCTATCTTATCTTCAATGTATATACTGAAGACTAAGTCTATTAATCAATGGGTGACTTGTTAGATAGACTCTAGCAAACGAGTTTTTTTTTACTACAACTTATGCTTTATTTAACATTTCTTTGCAATAAAAGCAAATGTTTTCAGAGAAATAATTATATATTCTAATAATCGTTAACATTTTCGGTCATCTTCCAATTTCGGAACTGTAAAAATCCTATCATTTGAAGTCTTTTAAGAGAATATCTCACTAATTCTCGATTTCTTCCTTGGTAGATAATTCGAAGACAAGATGTAAATATAAAGAATAGCAGAAAGTGACAGAGACTATTAGAATCTATAATTAGTTTTCCAAACTTGAATCTCCATAGTAAAAAAAATCTTTTGAAAAAAAAGTGAAATTCACAGCCAAAAAAAACAGATCGTTATCGAGTGGTGAAATTATTTTTCTCACAATGTCCTTTTTGAGTATCAAAAGAACTGAAATACCGACTGCAGCCTTTGTTTTCCAAGAGTATATAGTATTGAACTATGGGTCGATAAAAATAAATAATAAGCATTTTATCTTATTTCTTAACTAAATTTCTCATAGAATAAAAAAATGTACAAATATTTCGACATATGCAAAAGCTCATCTGTAAGAAAAGTCATCCTCCTGATACAGAGTCGGAGCAGAAAGTGTCGATGCATACTTTCCTAAGCTTTCTACTTCTGTTGGATAGATAAAATAGATTTGAATTTCAAACTCATTTGTTGATGAGAGAAACTTTCCATCTTTCACTTCCAAAAGTATTTTATATAGAAATCTGAAAAGACTTCACAAGTCTTACTTATCCTGAAAGAGCAAACTGGTGCTTGTAGTCTTGAAAAATACACTTTTTGGTTAATGAGAGTTTAAGAAATTACGCGAAAAAATATGCTTGTACCAGTCGATATAGGGATCAGACAGTTGGAAATGTTATTTTGTGTGACCATTTTGCATGATTATTTTTTATTTTTATTTGGATATTTCCACATCATTTTTCCCTTTTTAAAAAGACTAGAATAGTTATCTGCATAATCTATTGATCATCGTTTTTTTTTCTCTTGTTATTTGTTAACTAGATTTTGCAAAACTGGCTATGATGACACATTGTCTATATCATCATCACATATGACTGTGTTTCGAGACAATATTCTGAAGAAAGTTTATTTGTTGTTGAGTTAGTAAAATTGATGCTGTTTCTCGAGTATCAGAAAAGAATTAATCGTTTTTCATTTGAGTATAGTCGTTGCCACAGTAGCATTCTTTGCAATTGCTTTACAATACTATCTATTCGAACTGACCGCAAAACGACAAACAGCTCATATACGTATACGGCTTTTTCAAGCAATCATGCAACGAGTATGTAGCAAATACGTATATTCGTTCTCACATGAAATCTCTTTTTTTATAAGAATATTTCATATTTTGATACCAAGCCAACTGGTCAGCTCAATGCCAAACTATTCAAGTAGATCACTCTAATATTTCTATCTTGTTCATTTTGTTTTGGTCTTTAAGTAATGTTGACAAATTGGAATTAGGCATTGGTTATCGTTCATCAATAATGATAACTGTAGCTATCAGTGTTACTGGCAGTATGTTTGTGGCTTTATATATCAGCTGGAAATTGACATTGATCATGTTGTACACTATACCCTTGGTCTACATGGGTACACACATATTCTTCAAGGTATATCTATTCATTTTTCATGAATTTTTATTTCTTTATATCGACCAATAGGTTAGTGCCAAAGAGGCAATAAATGAGCTGAATTCATACTCGAAAGCAGGACAAATCGTTCAGGAAGTGTTTAGTTCACTTCGAACTGTTCTTTCTTTGAACGGTAGTAAGTTCGAAGAAAAACGGTAAGCCGATATATTTTTTTCGACAATTGATTCTGGAATTCGTTGATTCTTACTGTTATTCGTTATCAAACAGATACGAGAAAGAATTGGACAGCACTCATTGGAGTACTATACGCAAAGGTGCCATTTTAGGAACTCTATCTGGTTGGTTATATTTCATCAAATATTTAATTTATTCGTGTTGTTTCCTCGTCGGCTTTTTCATCATGCACAAGCAACAGGATGACAAAACTTATATGAGCGATATTCTTGTGGTAAATCAATGTTGTTTTCATGCGATAGAAGTATTATTTTCTATCATCATATGTAGATAGCTATTATCTTTGGACAATGTATTGCTAACATATCATTTGTCACTCATTTCTTACAATCATATGCAGAAGCACGAGGAACAGCAGCACCAGTGTTTCGACTTATATCTGAGGTAGATTTGAAGCTTCATCAATCGCTTGTGCCAAAGTATGCAATTCTTTCTCTATTTATGTATCATATTCAGACAGAAGGATCAAATGCGATAGAAACCGAACTATGGATGAATGATGTGATACAGAACAAAGTGATTAATATCAATGGGGACATTCATTTTGATAATATCAAC
>CAJNOL010003914.1:0-18703 GCA_905250125.1 Rotaria sordida | reverse complement strand
TGTAATTATCCACAAATATGGATATGATGTAGGGATGAATCTGGGGATCACAATTTGTGGTAAAGAATAATCAACCATCCAACATTACCATAAAGCAAATTCTAAAAACTACACCAGTTGAGACATGAAAATCGAGCATTGTCGAAAAAGTCTTCTTCTTTATTGTATCACACTCTTCGCTCAATCCTAGATTCAATTTAACGTCAATATTTATCTTTTTTTTTTAGAAAGTGCAGGCATTCAATAACTTCAGTAAAAGTACTATAATATAGTTTTATAACCTAATCATATAAATCCTCTCACGTATGCAAGTCAAGACAGGTATAACTATGAATATGTGAAACATACTGTTCAATATGAAACATCTGAATGAAACCTCTATAAGCGTTGTCTAAAAAGTTCATTAGGAAATTAGTACAGGTCTTTTGTGAATAATCTTATTCATTGTTCGAATTCAACCATGCAATTTGAGTTGGTTAACAATCTACCTTGAGAGATAAATACTCTCTACTTCATTTAAGAGAACAAATTACTATAGGATTATTTACAACACACATTCCCTACTGAATCATATATTATAGAGTTCGATCGATACAAATGATCATATTAGTATTCTAGTATAATCAAGTAAAATCAATAATGCTAATCATGATCATCTTGTACACTGATTAGTTCGATATTTAATTCTTTGTAAAGAGAAAAAGTTCTTCATGAAAATAGGTCGTCGTATCATATTGATATAAATACGAAACTAAATTATATATCTATCACTCTCAAACAAAACTACAATATCTATAAAGCATCTCTAGGTTTTTGTGGTACGATCATAAATTTACGGTAATATAAAGTTAGTAGTAAAGAATTGTGAAACTTTTATAGTCTTCTAAAGACAACTAATTCTCGAAGTCAATTATAATATATTTTTATTCATCTGCGCATGAGTATTTAGATAACTAACTTGCCAGATAATGTATGTGTATAAAAATCTGGAGGTTAGATTGTCTGAATCACCTCTTATTGTATATTTAACTATCATTTTTTTTAGTATTTATTAAACTCATGTACTGTCTTCTTCACCGTCTATCTAAGAATCATTTGTCTCATCGATCGAGTGGATAAACACAGTGACCAGAACGAATAAGTAACAGAGTACCAGAAAAATTGACGTAACCAAATTGTTGGCCCAGGCAGTACTCAACGTGTTAGATTTTTCAATTTTTGGAATCTGTAGAAAGACGTTCTTTGTAGCATAATATTTAGGCCTGTACAGAGCTTAAGTTTCTATTTCGCTATTCAGCTTGGATGGTTGATGTATGAATCCGACAACTATCCAAATATCTCATACAATGTTTCTGAAAGTATATGCACAAGTAAGAACAAACTCAGAGTTTCAATTAAGTTCATTTTTAAGTATTTCAGAACATCACCGTACTTTTTCTAGAATGCGTATGCCTCTATAGCTCTGGGATCATTTATTCCACTGTATGAAACTCTACCAGTCTGCTTTCGTATCTTTTATATTCACTTACTTAAACTTTTCCTTAATCAATTATCTAATAGTGAATGCAATCAAGATTAAACGTTAACGTTCGAGTTATGTGCAAGTCGAAAAAAAGAATTGTATTTGTCTTTAATATGGCAGATTCTCCCATAGAAAATGTTTCTGAGTAATCATAGCGACGAAGTTTTACTTGAGTGACTACTTTTTTTGCAAATTCGTTAGCCATATATTAAAAAATGAAGGTTTTTTATGTTCTTATTATTTTTTTCATAAAACTTATTTCGCAAAGGACTTTTCCCGTTTATTCAGCAGGGTGTGGGTGATGGTGCTCATATCATTATTACCTACACACTTACACTCATACTGGCACCCATACCCCACTCTGGGGAAACATCCACCATATTTCTATACCAGAGCTAATATTAATATGACAATCGACTTAGCTACATGTGAATATGTGAGTAATTTCTTCTTGGATAATTTCAATCGAACAGATGAAGCTTTTAAAACGAGTGCATACTCGACAATTATAGTAATATTGTGTGTAATACTGTCAATTTTCATTGCTAAGAACGTTTATGTTCTTGATTGGTATCCTTGGCAAATAGATATTCTATTTCGATATCCAGTTCAATATCAGTTAGGCGCAACGGGTATTCTAATTGCTTATATCAATTTGCTTGTCTACATTCGAAAATCTCCAATCTTGGGCTTAGGAATTTACATTGTCATGTTACAAATGATTACAAATAAATTTCTTTATTTTCTTCCTGTTCTCCTTATTGCCATTTGTGATTTTGGTTTTACATATTGGATGTTACTACAGAATCAAAATGTCTATGGAGTACCAATTGAAGTAATATTACGCACTAGTTTGATGCTCTTCGATTTGGGATATGTGGATTGTTTATGTCGACCAGACGAAAATGGTATTGGATATTATAAATTAGTGTACGTCATATTCATCCTTATAGCGATTGCATTCTCTATTTTCGTTATCAATTTATTAATTGGTAAGATGTTTTCATAGAACTTGAAGTCAAGAATGTTTGATTTAAATGAGAATAAATTTGGTCAGTAGTCAATAGGGTTTCGATAAATAATAGACTTAGGGTTATTTCATCTTTTCCGACATATTTATCGACATAGTTTTGAAAAATTAAACTTTTCTTTACCAATTGTCGAACTCATTCAAAAAAAAAACAATATTAATAACAAGAAAAGTTTTGTGCAAAATATAGTTTGAGCAGTAAATATATAACATTCAAAAATCAATCGAATATTATATGTTTTGACAATAGGTTTGGCGGTTGGTGAAATTCCTTCTCTCAAAACACAAGGAACATTATGGGACACACAATTAATGTACGAGATACTTTCAGACTATGAGATAATGCGGATTCATTTTCACCTTTTCATTAATTAGGGTGTGGGTGTGGGTGTGGGTCTTCTATTAATATATCCACACCCACACCCTAAAGTCACAGTAAGCCGAGAGTGTGACTAATCATTACATCTATCAAGAACACATCAGAGTATGAGTTATTCGTTTCATACTAATATTAGTTAAAATTCAAATTGCTTTTCTGTTTCAACCACATAGTCAGGGAGAAAAATCGTTCTATGAATTTTTGCCGCTGTTTTTGACAACGAACTTTCAAGCAAATCAGCCTCTCGTAAAAAACACAAACCGTTGTCAACATTCTTACAGTAATTCGCTCGTTTTCACACCACCAATCGTTGACAAGTATTGATATCCATCATGCTTTCAATTATAACTACAACCGTTTTGTATATGATCTGTCTTTCAAACATTGTAAACCTGAAGAATGTGATCAGAGATATAATAGGAGCCCTACCCAAAGTGTTTATTGATTGTTTTGTGAAGATGTATTTGTTGACAGGGAGTACTTCATCTCAGTGTGGCAGAAATTATATAAATTCCATCTGCTCAGCATATCACACTGAGAGGAAAATACCCCCGTTTTTTTTTTAGACTCTCATGAAATGCCTGTCACTTCGATAGCAACAGTTTCGTTCATGTTCAGGTTCTGCAAACTTTCAGATGAGGTGCTTTTCATGCAATCACAGAAAGAAAACGAGGGGATCTCTTTTCAGCGTCGAGCGGTGCGTTTTTTTCTCCTTAGGCTAATGAATGATTCAGGGTGGTGAAGGAGGCTTACCTGGTTTCGACCCTACATAGTAGACCAGAACCTGGTGTTTACTACTATCAAGTTGATAGAAAAGTCGAAAAGTTCCTTCAGAAAGCTCTTCTTTATACTCCCATGCGCCACGGTATTTTTTGCCCATAAGCGGGAAGATTTTCTTTCGAACGACTACATCAGGCTTCGAAGTCAAAGTGTCAACGACCTTCTGATGATAGTTCTTATATCTACGTTCAAAATAATCCCACTCATTCTTATACTTCGAATCTATCAAAATATTCCAGATGCAAAAATCACGGGTTACTGCCATCCGATGAAAAAAGATATGAAGTAATGTAAAGTGTGCGATGTTTTTATAATAGCAATACTCCTACATTTTCTAAATGATTCACACAGCACTCAACTTTGTTTTTTTTTCCTCATTATTCACCTGATGACGCAGTAAAGTAAACTTTAAGCTTTACGAAGACATGAAAAAGCAATTAAAACAAGCAACGAAATACCATTACGAATGACGATGTTGAAAGAAATTTATTTACTCGTCATTCGATTTTTTTTAATGTAAAAAAAGCTTGTGTACATACTGTTCGTCATGAGATGCCTAATTCGAGTTCGAATATAAATGAAACTTCAACTGCGTAATATCACTTCGCAAATAAACGAAAAACCGGCACTCATATTATTTTGGCAAAAAAGCAAAAGATAAAATTTATCCTAATTATAAATTTATAATTCGAATTGAGACACTTATATAAGTCTGGCAAAAAAGCAAAAGATAAATTTTATCCCAATTATAAATTTATAATTCGAATTGAGACACTTATGTAAGTCTGGCAAAAAAGCAAAAGATAAAATTTTATCCTAATTATAAATTTATAATTCGAATTGAGACACTTATAGAAGTCTTATACATAAAACTTTAAACTTGAATTCAATTGAGTTTTGAAGTTCCAAGTCCAAAGGTAATCGAAGGTGGAGAACTCGAATCTGATATTACTTTTAATTAATTATTAATCAATTATGAATTAATTATTAACTAATCGTTAATTATTAATGTTTTCCATAAACTTCACCAAAGGGTAATCGGGGATGGGGAATTCGAATCTGATATTACTTTTAATTAATTATTAACCAATTATGAATTAATTATTAACTAATCGTTAACTATTAATGTTTTCCATAAAACTTCACCATAGGGTAATCGGGAGTGAGGAATCCAAATCTGACGTCAGTTTCAGCTAATTAATTGCTAATTAAGTATTAGCTAATTATTAATTAATTATCAATTGTTATTATTTTTCGTAAAACTTCACTAAAGGTAATCGAAGGTGAGAGTCCAAATCTGAGATCAGTTTTAATTAATTAATTTATAATTACCGCTCATCTCAAAATAGAAGGCGGTTGGGTATTTTTTGAATTACTTTGAATAGGAAGAAGATAGAGAGCTGCGATTTTCACCGTTGGAAAGAGGCCTATCCAGCGCATCGATTCATATAAAATTGTTGCGATTTATTTCATAAATAAATAGCGATCTATGGTTATCTTGGAAGACTAGCCTAGTGCTCTGTAAAGATAGAACAAATTTTAAACTTTCAGGAGTGGATTAAAATCGGTAGCTGATGAGCTACAAAACTATATATAAGACTTAATTCAAAGCTTTACTGTTTTTGGAGTTGTAGGTATTATACTCGACAATTCTAGTCCACTTTGCCACGAATTTGTGCAAAAAAAACTCATTTTTTCACGTTTTTCGTCTTTCCTAAAAAATCAGGCCTGTTTTTAAGGCATTTCTTTGTGCAATTATTGCAAAACGTTTCAAAAGTCCAAGTTAAAAGTCATTGCCTTATATGGTTCGATGCGCTTTTATCTGCTCTTTTCAGCGGTGAAAATCGCAGCTCTCTATCTTGTTCCTATGAAACGTTATTCAGAAAATACTCACCCGCCTTTTGTTTTGAAACCGGCAGTAGTTATTAACTATTTCCTATTGTGTATTTTCTTGATTTCTTTTCTTATTGTTTTTCTTTTTTCATGTAATTACTTATGTACTTTCCCAATTGTATTGTTACTTACTTGGAATATCTAATCCACCATCTAACATTTAGTATAAATATCTGCTGATTTTTATGTGAGAGTATCTAATTTAGGTTAGAAATAAACTTATATACACAATAAAGTATTCAAAATCTAATATCTGAAAACAGCCCTTCTACGAGAAAGAGCTGAGCGAGTTTGTAGACGAGCATTACTGTATGTCAAGCTTGAAACTTGAATTGAAATGAGTTTTCAAGCTTCAAGTTTCAATCCTTTCCGGACGTGTTCTTTCGCGGCACCCACACCAGGTGCGATGTGACGTGTGTCGTATTGTGGTCACGAAAAAAGCGACCACTGCTTTCGTAGCACCCACACGAGGTGCGATGTGATGTGTGTCGTACTGGTGCCACTCCTTTCGCGGCACCCACACCAGGTGCGATGTGATGTGTGTCGTATTGTGGCCATTCCTTTCGCGGCACCCACAATAGGTGCGATGTGATGAGTGTCGTATTGTGGCCACTCCTTTCGCGGCACCCACATCATGTGTCATGTGATGTGTGTCGTATTGTGACCACTTCTTTCGCGGACACAAATATGTAAAACTGGAAACTTGAATTCAATTATTGAATAGTGGTTTCAACTATTCAGTTATTGAATATTTCAAGTTCAAATATTTAAGTATTCAGTAGTGGGTCTAAACATGATATACTTCGATTGCTGTGTACACAGAGACGAGCATGGTTCGCGGCTCTTTGGGGAGCGCATCGCGCCGCCACGCCGCGACGCTGATATAAAAGGTCAGTTAGTCGGGGAAAAGCGCTTACCGCCATCAGTCAATATTCGTAAGTTTATGGAAGAGTTCAAGTCAACTTTCAGAACTAACACTATCGAATATTTAAAGTTCAACTGTTGAATTATTGGATAACTGAATACTTGAACAGGTGAACTTCAACTATTTCCCAAATGAATACTTGAACATTAACTATTCCTTAGATGACTAATGGAATATTTGAATAGGTGAACTTTAACTATTCAGCGATTGAATAGCTGAATACTTCAAAGCTTGAAGTTCAAGTATTCAATTATTGAATAGTTGAGTTGAATTTTCAAGCTTGACATACAGAAACGCTCGTTCACAAACTCGCTCAGCTCTTTCTCGTAGAAGGACTGTTTTCAGATATTAGATTTTGAATACTTTATTGTGTATATAAGTTTATTTCTAACCTAAATTAGATACTCTCACATAAAAATCAGCAGATATTTATACTAAATGTTAGATGGTGGATTAGATATTCCAAGTAAGTAACAATACAATTGGGAAAGTACATGAGTAATTACATGAAAAAAGAAAAACAATAAGAAAAGAAATCAAGAAAATACACAATAGGAAATGGTTAATAACTAATTATTAATTAATTAAAACTGATCTCAGATTTGGACTCTCACCTTCGATTACCTTTAGTGAAGTTTTACGAAAAATAATAACAATTGATAATTAATCAATAATTAGCTCATACTTAATTAGCAATTAATTAGCTGAAACTGACGTCAGATTTGGATTCCTCACTCCCGATTACCTTATGGCGAAGTTTTATGGAAAACATTAATAATTAACGATTAGTTAATAATTAATTCATAATTGGTTAATAATTAATTAAAAGTAATATCAGATTCGAATTCCCCATCCCCGATTACCCTTTGGTGAAGTTTTATGGAAAACATTAATAATTAACGATTAGTTAATAATTAATTCATAATTGGTTAATAATTAATTAAAAGTAATATCAGATTCGAGTTCTCCACCCTCGATTACCTTTGGACTTGAAACTTCAAAACTCAATTGAATTCAAGTTTAAAGTTTTATGTATAAGACTTCTATAAGTGTCTCAATTCGAATTATAAATTTATAATTAGGATAAATTTTATCTTTTGCCTTTTTGCCAGACTTACATAAGTGTCTCAATTCGAATTATAAATTTATAATTGGGATAAAATTTATGTTTTGCTTTTTTTGCTACTTGGAGCGGTGTGTATTGTTGGAGAAAATTTTTTGCTTCTTGCTTTTTGCCTGTTGGAACATGAAAGCCGTTTTTTTTAATTTTTCATTTATATTCGAAGTCGAATTAGACATCTACTCCTGTTCGTCAATACTTCCTAGGAGAATAATGATTCATTCGAAAACGAAGACTTTTTCGAACAGTTTCATTTACATGAAACTGCTTTTAGTTGAAGATGACACTGTTGGATATGCCATATCTAAACATTGTCCATCAACATTAGACATCTTTCAACTTCGAAAATTCAACACTCTAAAGAAGAAAAGATTTTAATAATGTCTTTTGCCGGATGAGTAGAAAAAGGGTTCGAAGAAAGGGTTTCGTAGTAAATCATGTCATGAAATTAATAAAAAGATTCCGTAGTGGTAGTTTCGTACAGAACCTTTGCAAATATTCGAAAGATAGACATCGTGCACCCTGATTTCCACCAAACCTTCTATTTACTGACTAGTACCACGATATACAAACGAGAATTTCATTGACACTATAGAATTTACATCGAATGAAGGAATACGTTTAGCATTCCTGCCTAGAAACACCACTGAAATTCTTGATTCGGTATTAAATTCTGTAGAGTCGATGGAGTTCTCGTTGATATGTCGTAATATTAGTCATTAAATAGGTTTGGGTGTGGATGTGGATGTGGTTAAAGAGAAGAATGACACCCACATTCACACCCGCACCCACACTCACACCCACACACTGAGGATGCTAGGGTGTAGATGTGGGTATGGGAGCGGGTGTAGGTGTGAGTATCTTTTCCTTTCATACGTACATCTACACCCACATACACACTCACACCCAGATACGCATCCCTAAACCCACACCCACATCCACTCTCGAATACTTTTTTTTATAGATACTTCAACCTTAAGTTCAAATGCTAAGATGGACTATAAGACAGACGAAGACTAAATATGCAAAAATGCTCTCTAGGATTAATATTGTTCATATAATGAAATAATAAAGAAATAATTTTTATCTTCTGTATTGCATGCCATAATCTCGCTCAATTTATCGCTTATTTTGGAAATATGTCTTCACAGTGCCAATATTTTATATTTTAAGAAATTAGCATACGTGTTTTCTATTTCTTCCATTGTTATATACTTCTCTGAATATGGTACAGTTATGATCAATTGATGAATATATGACGATGAAACGAAAAGAAATACCAAATGACTGTTTCTAGTTAATATACGAATTACTCCACTACTTTATAGTTTAGTAATTCTTTGAAACTTAAGGTTGAAGTATCTATAAAAAAGTATTCATGCGAATATTTTGTCTAGCGGTACATGGCAGATTGATGAAAAGATTGAATTTGATAAGAAATACTCTTATCAGAAGGGGATTCAGATTAATGGCACAGAACATAGATTAGCACAGTGAAGTGTCTACATTCATGTATGTTTCTATAAAAAAGTGATTGATCACTTGGGAAACTTTTCTCGTAAAATATATCTATTATATTTGAATCATCGAAGTCTTTTTATCATCGACTACAAATAATTGCACTTTCTTATTAATGAGATTCAATTTATTATTTATTGTTTGTTAGTTTCAGAAAAAAAATGAGATGAAGTTGCTAGAACAATCTAAAATATATGACATGGGTGCTTCATACTACTATCTAGGCATCGTTTAGCTAAGAGATTCTGATGTTATGACAGATTGTTAAATTTATGAAGCAATACGAGTAATAAAGGAATCGTAATATTTTCTCTACAACTACTGAGAAAAATAGAGAAAAAGAATAGTACGAAATCACTAAATATGAATATTCAATTGTGAACACTTGACATTGAAAAGAGTAAGTGTAGAACATCTTCATCGAGAATATGAATAATAAACAAAATGTGGTTATGTACGTTTATGTAGTAGTATGACTCGACATTCTCGTCGTCAACTTACACCCATATCCAAATCAAATTAAGCATTTAGAACTTTTTTTCTTAAGAAAGGAATCTTATTCACATTATTTATTGAGAGAATATTATGAGTGAAAAATGTTGTGTTGTAAATGAATTAGTTAAAGATATCATGTAGTTTATATTATCAATCTATTATTTCAAATATTTCATTAAATAAATACTGCTGCAATACCACCAATCCAGTTAAGTATCAATGCTATGATATAGATAAAGGCGGCTGCACCCATTGATAATGAACTGATACCGGTCCCTAAAGTACTTCCGACAGCGATGCCCACAATGCCTGCCAGAAAACTGATTACTGGTAAAATTTTCGCCGATATGCTAATGGCTTTTTTTTGACCTTGTTCTTTCTAATGCACAAAGAAAGACACATATGGCAGCCAATGGTGATGTAATACAAACTATAATAACAAAAGCGCGCGTTGTCCTAAATTTTGCACAGCTACCCTGCAGTGTTATTGAGCATGAAATGCTAGAACACTTCGACACACTTGTAGTCGACACACATATTTTCCACAATCCGATGGTCATTGTTGTTGAACTTGATTTGTCTATGGCCCTAACAATAAATTTCGATATATTTTTTATGTAAAATTTAAATCTAGTCATTAATCTCATTCAAAACCCATTTGATTCGATGAGTGAAAATAATGGTGCACATCATTTTCAATAAAAATACAAAAAGATAAGATTTACTGAAGCTGTCTTTTCGGTTACTGAGAAGCGCACTTTTCTTCTATCTGTTGAATAAATAATTGCAAACTTTGAAATAGTCGAAAATACTGATTCATATAACGATTATAATTGAATTGCATGTTCAAGAAGACGTATTCTGCCTAATTTTCACTAGAGTGAAAAATCTCATGAAGAAAGTTGAAATGGCACATAGCTCATTAATCTTCGATTTTAAGAGTGCTGGCTATCGTGTTCAATCGACGGGATTGAAGTATTTTCGATACTATCGCTTTCAACTACGAAACAGATTGATTATACCGAGATATCACCAATGATAAGCAATAATACTTGAACCTCTGTAGTTTTAAGAATTATTTACAGTACAAAACCAGTTTTTATGCATTTCGATATAGATTTAACATTTCTTCAGTTTTAAAATATTTACTAAGTATTTTCTGCTATCAGTAGATTTTTTTTTCTCCAATTAAAATCAAAGCTTGATACAAACCAGAGCGGAATACCATTTGCAATGCTGTATAGAATAAAGGCTACAGTTAAAAATCCACCACTGATACACGATAAATTTCGTCGAGTAAAGTGCATTTCTTCTATTGTCGTAGATCTATTGATCTGTCTGCATTTTATATTGGTACTATCGATAATTTGAAGAAATTTCTATCACAAGATAAATGACAATGATAACAAAAAATCAACGAAGCTTAATATGCAGATGTTTTGAGACATACATAGTACATATACATACCGTGTATGAACTTGTTGAATGATCAGGTTTGAGCAAACAATTTCTTTATAAGAAAAAGAAAATTAATAATATACGTTGATGTATTCTATTATTATTTCATAATTGAATATTTATTCAATATCTAATGAAAATAGCTTTTGGACTATGTAAATATTTACCTGATTTAATATTAAAATGGAAACTAATATAAATGATAACAGCTACTAATTAGATAGATAGTAATAATGGACAGAAAATTATCTGAAAGTTCTGTATCATAAATCTGAAATCAATATCAAACCAAAAGTAAAAAAAATTATTATTATATTATAATCTAGTACACTTATATATCTTATTACTTTTATTTTTCTCTTTGTTATTTATAAAATTCCTACAATATTAATTACTTCATTAATTTTCTATGCTAAACATCTTCTTTCGAATGATCTGAAAGCTTTAGTTATATCAAGAAACGACCGTAATCGAGCCAAGACCTCTCAAACGTTTCATCATACAAATAACAACTAAAATTTCATATGCATATCTTTTTAAGACTATTTTAAATTTTCAAATTTGAATTTTTCACGAGCAAAAACTTTTTTATGCTTGAATTTTAAGAACAATCTATAGAATAATCCAAGAATCATGCTAGTATCGATGTGGGAACAGATTCTATTGTAATTCTACGCAAAAATAAAAGAAGTTCAGAATATTTCTAAAACTTCAACAAATATTATTATTGATAGAAATAAATTCATTCAAATAAGATGATTTTTCATTGAATATTATTAAATGCTCTCGGTCGAATGTAACTGGTTTTGTGCATCTTGCGCATAGATCTGTCGTTATTTGTTTAAATAAATAAATTCTTCTCATCGATGTTCGAATTTGATTCTAACTTTATAAAGTAACTTTAAGATAAATTAATGTTTTTTATTTTACTAAAAGCCAGAGCTACCTTCTGCATAGCATCTATGATCAAAATTTCATGTAATGCAGTGTATTTAATTATTTAAAACAATGTCGCGAATTCAAGTGAATAGAGCACCGAATGACAACAGTGAATCAATGACTTACCAGAGCTGCAGATTTTTTCTTTTCTCATTGAGAACTTTGAAATATCACCAAACATATTTTATAATTAGAAAATACTTCAACACGAGAATGCGTTCAAATATATTAAAATATTGCATTTTAGATTCCATTGAAGACATCTTGAATAATGAATACATTAAAAACAAAAAAGACGTTTTTTAATTGCTATGATATGCATTTTTAACTACTATAACGTTTACAAAACTTCAAAGTATTGTATTTTAAACGCAAGGAAATGTCGTTGTTTTGAAGTCTTTTGAATGCTTAGAAACTCGTGATGATTAAAAAAAAAACTAATTTACATAGATTTGGAAAAAATATTGGAGAAGGCTAAATTCTGTTTCTTCTTAAGTAGATTGTGAAGAAGATCAACAAAAATATAGTAATAATATGTGAAAGGTACGTTCATTTCATACAATCTCACTATGTGATCTATAAAAATCAAGATTTTATGTTCTGTCTTTGCTGAGATATACAAAAAATACGCAATGTTGCAAACATTCTGAGGCATCTGGTATAAGAAAATTCATTAACAAACAATAAAAGTCTCCATATTAGTGACGAAGACCAAAATTAATTTCTCACGTCTCAATTCGGAATCTGATTCTGCCAGTTGTATTGATAAATACGAAAACGGTGATAACCGTTTTGGAATATGAAATTTTTTTTTGTAAGTAAATGTCAATTAGAAAATGAAATAATTTAATAAAATACATCATCCAGTTACTTTCTTTTATTTCTATAATGATGCTAATTTGCTTTTGCAAATGTTTGAACAATTGGGTATTAAAAGTTTAAATTTTATGGCCTTAAAAAATTGCTGATTTTAATAATTATTTTTTGTTTTTTATATTTGACTCTAGAATGATATTTAATAAATACAGATTTTCAGATTCTATTAATTGATAAAAATTCTCACTAAAATAACGTACAGATTTGTATTAGTTATAGTGAAACTATGATAAAATAAATATTTTGTTTAAATGAACTTATCTAATGATATTTTGTTAGATAATATGACTTAATTTAATATATGCTCATATTTAGTAAACAAGAAGAAGTAAACTTTTTACTTCACTTAGAAAATTAAACAATATCATTTTTTTCTTATTATACTCGATAATATGATAGTTAGAAGTGTTTACATTATAATATTAGAAAAAGCAATGAAAGTATTCAAGCGAAAAGCAACATCATTAATGCAAAACATTCCATAGTTTGGCAGGAATATAATTATGACAAGTATTTGTTGAAACTTATATGAATATCAAAGGAATAAATAAAAATGAATAATCATTAGTATTTTGAAGAAGAAAAAAAGAAGGGGTATGTTGGTAAGTGAATGAAGAGAAAAGGAAACAAAAATGAAATAGAAAGTGAAGAGAAAGAAAAAGAAATTGAGAAACCTCTAGTCAATCAATCCTCTCTAAAAGAATCTCTAGTAAGTTCCATGAAAAAACTCTTCGGGGAGTTTGCAAGGGATCCAATGAAGATATGCTAGAGATTCTTCAGGATTCTACGATGAGAAGTACATCGACTGTAAACAATCGTATACAATGTCTTTATCATTGTATTCATATGTGCTACTCGTCACTTACAGAACGGTGACTTTCTCTGTTGCTTTGAGAGCGTGGGTATAGATAAAAGTAGCAAACACCCAACCCTTAAACAACATTTTGAAAATTTAAATTTTGGTTTTGATCAAAATAGAAATGGAACCGATTTCAATTTTTTACGGCCGATATCGGTATTAATTTTATCTTTGCATCATGATGACAACTAAATCATCAATATTTTATATCCATTTACTTTTCTTTCAAAAGTTAGATATCTTAAATACAACACAATTAGTAAGGTAGCATGTTGAGATGTTGTCTAGATTAAATTTTAACAATTATAAAATTGAACGAAAAGACATTTCTTGATTCATTTGAATTCATTGAAAAATCAAAATTTCGTTACAAATTTCAATAATCTTGTTTTTTCTTTACGGAGACAACATTCTACCATTTGTTTTACTGGATAATTTATTTCAATCATAGAATACCATGTTTCAAGTGCTATGTCGAAAGTACGTTCTCATATATTTGCATAGAAATATATATTTATTTCTACTGATTCTTATATTTCTTTTCTGAATATTTTATTTACTTGGTTTATTTTTGTACTTAAATTAAATTGCTCAAAAATCAAGTAAATTTTCATTAGAGTACAAAAAACAAAAGACAATGATAAGAAGTTTGAAAAAAAAATTCAGATAAGACTGACTATCCAAGCTAAATATAGTTTTCGTAAAATGCTACTTAGTCAGTATACTGAATGAAAATTAAAGTTCTGACATCGTCAAGAGTTCAATATCTATTATTCGAATGATTGATGAACGAGTGTCATTAATTTGTCACTGAAGCATTTCCAATTCAAGTCTGTAGGCTCCGATGAATGCAAGCGAACTATAGACTCATATTCACATTTTACACTTAAAAATATTATTATACTAAAAATGATAATTTTTATTTTTGAGACAAATATTCGATTATTATAAACAATATACTACCTTTAATCTCTATCCTGAACAAAGTAATCAATTCATAGTGAAAAATAAATCTCAGTAAATTAAACAATGAAATTAAGTTTCATGGTATCGTTTTTTGATTAGTTCTCGTGAGTGTTTCAATTGGTAATGTCCAATCTATAAAATAACACTCTATTACAGAACTCTCATTCAATTCCAAATGATTCTATCTTCATACATATTTATTTCATAGAGAAGAGTCGAAAAATGTTGAACACATAAATTTTGTGAAAACTAAAAACATATGTATCAAGGAATAATATTACAAACTAAAATTTTGTCATATACATACATTTATTAGACTTCTCTTTCAAGTATTTCATAAATATCTTATGAATTGTTAATGATTTTATCCACATTATACCAAGGTAATACAATTGAAGTAAAACTTTAAAAAAAAACTTGATGATAGATGAATCAGATTGATTGTAAATTTATTTTCAACTTTGAGATTTTCTAAAATACATTTCATTTGATTTTTTTTTGAAACGATCTTCAATGATAAAAGTGTCATCTGTATTTTATCTTTAGTTCCGATCCGAATCACGTTAACATTTTTTTGGTTTCGATCTGTTGATATCTCTGCTAGTTCTGAGAGAATCGTTTAATTCTGCTCACGTGCCCATCTCTATATGTCATAATTACGACAAGAAATCAATTATTAAAAAAAATAAATAAATAACATTGTCACGTTTCAAAGCTGAATTCGACTTCATAAAATATTGCAATCTTGTTAGAACAATTCTGTCTCATCATTGATTTTGATTTTATATGTTTTCATACTAAAATTGATTTTTTTTTTTTTGAATAAAAGAAAAAAAATAATGCATAAATTATAATAGACAAAGTATCGAAGGTAGAAGCTTTAGAACATGAAAGAAATCAATTTATGTTTTAATTTTAAAAAGTCAATATATTGTCTTAATAATTTTTTTGCGCTTTTTCTAATGAATTCTGGTTATATATTAAACTCGACCCATCGTGATACATTTGTATTGATTTTTCTGAAAAGAAATTTTAAAATAAGATGAAAAATTACATTTCTTATAAATCTAAAACGAAAAAGAAAGTTAAAATATTAATCGGCTACTTTCCAATTTCTAATTATAATAAATATAAACAAATCTCAGCTATTGTAAGGCCACAAATGTAATTATGAAACTTTTATTTTCTTTCACAATCTTTAAAACGTTCCGATTAGAAAATCATCAAGTTTAGTTTTCTTATTTTTATTTTTAATTTTATTCAATAAAATAACTTGTAAAAGTAAAATAACGTGAATAAAAAATATAATTTGAAGAGTTTACAACAAATACTTTTTGAAAAAACATTTAAGATTTGATCTCTTCAATTCTTTATGATATATTAGTCGTTTTCATAAATAAATGATGATCTATCAAACTATTTCATTGTTGAATATGATCATAATACAATCTTTGCTTTCAATGCCTTAGATATTTTTTATTTTTCTATTTTTTCAATTTATTGAAGAAACACTACAACATTTCTTCGTATTTCTTATTACTTGTTAAGAGAAAAAAAAAGACTCAGTAGATTATTTTAAACAGAATCTTATTTAATTTAAATATAGATGAGACAAAAAATAATTCATTTTCAGATTTTTTAAATATATGCAACGAACAATATTTGACAGTGCATGCTCGATTTGTTGACAGATTCATGTATAGTTAATAAAATTGATCTATTGATTAATCTGCTTAAGTATGTTTTTTGTATCTTATTTTAGAAAAAAAATTTGATTAGATGATAGTGATTATTATCACATATATTTTAATAATACTGAATATTTTCTTTGTTGAATCAAGTCATTTCTCTGGCGGCACTATCACATGGAAACCTATAGCTAATACAACTACTAGTTCAACAGTTTCTGTGATGTTTACACAAGCATATCAATGGCGATTATCAACCGCCGGATATTGTGATCAAAATTATGTTATGAATAAATCACCTCTAATTCCAACACAGACTGGTACACTCACTTGTATATCATCTACTACTGGTTCCTGTGGTGGTTATAGTTCAATGTCTATCGTTGAATATTGTACCGATTTCAGTAGTTTTCTTGACTCAAGTTCAGGTCAAATTTCAACAGCTCAAACAATAACGATTGGTTCGCAGTTTTGTATCGCATTTCAAAGTGGTAGTTGGATTCCTGTGCAAGTAGCATGTGCATCAAGCACAGGTAGTTGTTCTAGTGCTGGTGCTAGCTGGTCGATTGGTTGTTGTCTCGATTTAAATATTAGATATGATGGTGTTATTAATACACCACCAGTTGCAACAGTTGTCTCACGTATGTAATACATAATAAATTATTTTTACAATCTGATCGACTTTTTAGTCTGTTTTTATGTTTTGTTTTTCAAACAAAAAGAAGGTTATCTGATTATTGTTGTTATAAATAATCACAATTATTTCTTTAAAAAAAAAATCTATGCTGTACTTATTAATGAATAACAATGATTTATTGCTTTAGTAATTGGACAACAATATAACTACCTATGTATGATAATTAAAACTAATAATTTAGAATTTCATGTACAATATTTATTATTTTCAGTCCCCATGAAAACATGATGAGATAGACTGAAAAAGTCTAAAAAAAAATAGAATATAATTTTGTAGAGAATGCTCAATTAAATTCTTGTTCCTTCATGAAAACGTTATTTTTTGTATGCCTCCTTTATTTAGCTATAAATGTACCTGTCGATTCTATAACCAATATTCAAATTCCAGTGATTGATGCTAACAATGATGTAACACGGTAATTTATTCTCTTTATATTAAATATCAGATAGTGATTATTTCTATTTTAGTTGTCGTTGGGCTCAGTCTACATCATCATTAGATGAATGTGCTGGTGTCTGTGGAGTAGCAGCTGGCAGTACTCTCAATAGTGATGATTGTAGCCTAACATTCAATAGCACAGGAAAAACTATTGGACACTATTATGCAATTGCTTTAATGGTCGAAGATTATTGGACATCATCATCATATGTGCCATTTAGTAGTATTCCATTACAATTTCTAATTAAAATTGTTAGCAAATCTAGTTGTTTTACAAAGCCTAAGATTAACTCCAGTTTACTAGATTGTACTGCTATTACTGTTGGAATTACATTTACATTCACACTGACAATCGCGCAAGGATGTGCAAACACAACGATCAGTGATGTATTCAGAATACCACCTTTGAATATGTATAAAAGTGGGATAAGCTCTAATGAATCGATCAATGTATGGATTATGAGTGAAACATGGACACCAACTGTTGATCAAATTGGATCTCAAGTTTATTGTGCTATTGCAACT
Source organism: Rotaria sordida (assembly GCA_905250125.1). Classification (NCBI taxonomy): domain Eukaryota; kingdom Metazoa; phylum Rotifera; class Eurotatoria; order Philodinida; family Philodinidae; genus Rotaria; species Rotaria sordida. The sequence goes on along the minus strand of CAJNOL010003914.1, from coordinate 595 downwards.
GATAGGTATTAAAAAATTATATTCCATACAAAGAAAATTTATTTGAAAGTTTATTTCCACTTAGTAATAATATACAATCAGAACAATATTGCTTGACATTTACGGTTGTAGCCGTTGGACAACCACTTACCTGTAATTATAAACTAAGGACTGTGTTTTGTTTTTAATTAAAACTTCAATCTATATTTTTAGGTCCAACAAGTTCTATATCGAACAGAACAACAGTGTAAGTTGTTATGTTTTAAAGAGCAATAATCAAAAATATTTTTGTATTTTCTTTTTTCTTATGATAGAACTACAACGACTTCAACGTATGAACCAATGAAAAATATTTAGTATCTATCCTTATTGTTTTGATTTTATTTTATAGGAGTGCAACTCAGACTACTAGTACTTCAACAACAGCGTAAGTTTCTTTTTTTTATTCTTTTTCATCATGATAAATTACATTCAATTAAAGTACAACGGCAACAACAACAACGGCAACAACAGCAACAACAACAACAGCTACAACAACAACGGCGACAACGGCAACAACAACAACAGCAACAACAACAACGACAACAACAACAGAAACAACAACAACGACAACGAC